>LOJH01000314.1:25601-42355 GCA_001685095.1 Ellobius talpinus | reverse complement strand
TCTCTCTCTCTCTCTCTCTCTCTCTCTCTCTCTCTCTCTCTTTCTCTCTTTCTATAAAACAGGGCAAATGGGGTGAGTACAGGCTCCATTCATTACCTTTGACTAATCACAGCCGCTAAATGAGCCTTCTTTCATCAGGAGAGTAGATACCACACATTCCATCTTTCTCACCACGGCTGGGAGATTAGAAATCACATAAAATGTGAGACAGCGAAGGCAACCTCAATTATTCCCAGAAGGCCACTAGGAAAAATCTTGTAAATACAAGTCAGTGGACAGAGAACAAAACAATTCATATGCTTTAAAAAAAAGGATGAAAACCCATAATTATTTCAGGAGTTATGGTAATAAATTATTTATTAATGTAAATTATTTCACAGGCAAGGAACATAGAGGAAACTTGAGCAGAAGGATCATACATTATGTATAAAAAGGAATCGTAAAAACATTATAGCGGCCCGACCTGTGCCACTCTGGTTCAGGTTTGTCAGCATTTTAATTATAAGCCTTTACTTTCAGTGTTTAATTACTCGGCTGTTAACGTCTACTCTGAACATAAAAGGGTTGTTCCCGGGGGCACTCTCTGAATGGAGTTCTTCGGGAAACCAGTTGGCCGTGTTGAGCTGCAGAGGGCTAAAGAGATTTCACGTTGAGATTCATCAGGCTTAGGTCCCTTAACTCAGCCCTAGCTGATCACTGAAAGTGGCCTGTGATTGTACCTGTGTGGAGTTGCTGGCATTCGGGGCTAGACAATTTCCATTGCAGTCAAACGACCAAAACAAACTGGAAAACACCAATCACAATACCAGAGCCACTCAGCCCAGGTTTTTGTGCCATTTTGAATGTGATCATTGAGCCAGGGCCTCCTAGAAGAAACTGCTCACGAACTAATACAGACTAGCAAACAATTTGTTTCCAGTGGAAAAAAGTACGTCTGCATACAAGTACATGCGCCTGCTTAAAAAAATAACTCTTTACATTTTAAATCTATCTTTGTTGTGGTTACATATGTATGTGATTTTTAAATCCACACAGAATGCTTTCAGTTCTTCCATGTACCTTTTATTGCTTCCAGACAGTGTATGTGGGATAAAGTCCAGAGTGGAAGTAGACGGGATGGAATGGGCACATGATAGCTGTTTGCGGTGACGATGGAAAAAAAAAAGCCTCCTGCCTTCTCACGAAGGTGAGGGAGGGGCTATAGTGGTGCCAAGGCCAGGGAATGGCCAGAGAACGGCTCCTGCATTATCTCTGGGTGCTGGCCTCTCAGTGGAGAAAGAAGGGCAGTGGGCAAGTCAGGAACAGCCTATCCTGGTCGCAGGCGTATGGCTGTGGGACCGCAGAGCGTGTTAGGTCTGGGCTCTGCTGTTTGCCAACTGGGTGTGCCTAGCGGACACATGGCACTGTTCTGAAGCCCAGTTTCACCAGTGCAGGGATTGCCGTGGTGACCCTGGAGATAAACAGTTGCTTAGGGAGCATGTCCGTGGTCTCTGTCAGTTTCAGCAAGAACCTCATTTTGGTAGGTAATGCATCTGTTGACAGTTTCCTGAAGAGCTGCCCTCCTTGCCAGTTTCTTCATCTAATACAGAGGCACCTGGCCTTGTGTGCATGGCTTCGAGAACCGTCTATCTCACATGTGCTGTAATGTACCCAAAACAGGAAGGAATGAAAAAAAAAGAGGGCCAACCTGGCCTCTCCGTCCCTTTGGATTTTGCTGCTGTGGAGAATACTTGCTTCCCCCACATTTACACGTGCTCCTGGGAGCTTGCGGGTGAAGTGGAGGCTCCTGTCAGAGTTGAGAGGGTTGTCAGGACTCCACTCCACATCACCTTGTACAGATGAGGACACAGAGATATGTGCCTTCAACGTTCAGCTTGGTGCAGCTTTTCTATCTTAGTAGGCCCACTGGCCCACATTTTTTTCTTCCACTACTACAGGCTTGCCAAAAGCCATGACAGCTGCTGTTTGCAGTCCCTGCCCTACTGGTGAAGCAAAGGCCCTGGTAGCCTTTCTGCACCCTGATCTTTGTCCCTTCTTTCAGAGCCCCACAGGTCAGTCTTCCTATTTCCCCAGATGTCACCTTCAGCCATCCTAACACTTTGTCTGTGTGAGGTCCCTGTGAAAGAACTTGGTGCCTTGTATCATTGTCCCTAAGGCATGGTGGGGCCAGAGGCTAAAGCAGAGAGGCCCAGGAGCCTTTCTTCCTGACTCAGCAACTAGTAAGTTTCCATTCTGGTGACACAGGCTCTAAACCTCATTAAGATCAGACAAGAAAAGCCATACATGAGGGCTGTAATGCCATCGTCTGAAAAACGAAGACAAGATTGCAGCAAATTCAGCCTGGGTAACACAGTGAGTTTCAAGTCAGCCTGAGCTGTAGAGTGAGACTCTGTCTTTAAAAACAACCTACACCAAGCAACTAACCAGATGAGACCCTGTGGGGAAGCTCAAGTTATTGCTTAGCTTCTCCTTCAATGTTCTTATCAAAAGATCAGTTTAGCAAAGCTGCCTTCAGAAAGATGCAAGTTCTTTCAAAGGTTGGTGAGCTTCTGCTGAGAACAGATGTCCTTGCAGCCCTGAGGCCAGGTTCGCACACCACAGCCTGGGGGAAGCGGGGATGCATGAGCATACCTCACTGTCAGTACCAGTAGACAGGTATGAAACCCAGGAGTGAGTCAGCACCGGGTCAGGCTTGGGGCTCGCTCCCTGGGCTTGAAGGCTGCGAGAATCCGGCCTGTTGGGTCTGTGTGTAACTACTTGAGCTATTCGAGAAACCACATTGTGATCTGGTTATGTCATTTTAAGAGAGTATCGAAAATACAGCACTGAGATCTCCAAGGCTGTAAGCCTCCTCTATCTTTTGAACATAAGAAGTCATATAGTCCCTCAAGAATATGGGCCCCTGGGAATTTCCCAGCTTAAGTCCTGAAATGGAAACAAGAACATCTGAGGTCAAATGCTATTTGTGTTCCTTCAAGTGCTTTTCTGTCTTAGAACTCAAGATCTGTGCATCCAGCAGCCTCTGCTTTCTGGTCAGGGCAGCAGGGCTGGGTTCTGTAAGTGTGGATTTGGGGTCTGTTTCCTCATCTCAGAGGGTAACTGGTCAGAAACTTCAGGCTCAGTCCTTGATCTTTGGCTTTGGAAGTGACTTTGGTCATGTGGTTCACTTGTGGGAGAGCTGGGCCCAGGGTCTGTTTATGTCTGTGTAGCTTACCCTCCCATCTATAGACAAGGTGATATGCTGTCGTTACATACACACACACACACACACACACACATTGACACATTCTCACCATTGTGTACATTTCACACTTGTGAATATGAATGCACTGGGAACACTGAGGAGCTCTTTAAGATCCTTCTGACAGTTAATACAATAGGGATGGCATAATGTTGGCTGTGTTTCGTTTGGGGTGAAAACCCAGGAAGTTCCTACCTGGCCTGTGAAACATGGATTTCCAAGGACTTGAAAAGCAAAGAGATTCTTTTCTATAGGTTTGCTGTCCTCTGATTGCCCAAAGCAGCAGCAAATCAAACCTACCAGCTTCAAGCTTATGAATCAAATTCATAACGACCAGGATTTTGCATCTCTACTTCCCACCTCGCAGTTCCACCTCCTCCCTTCATTGTCCAGCAGGCAATCCTGGAACCATATCCTAGAAAGTCCTAGAATAGAAAATATTGTTTCCCTTTTCAGCCTGAGTCTACAGACATGGGTACCAGGTGCGGAAGATCAGGTCTCAAATACAAGCATGTTTTTTTGGTGCTGTCCTTTCAGAATTACATTGATGGCTGCCACTTCTGAGAGATTGCTCTGGGTCCTTTGCTGGGCCTGCATCTTCTCTCAGCAGCTGAGAGAGATCAAGAAGTGTGCAGAGCTGAGAGTCAAACCAAGGGCCATGCTCTTTCTAGCCATATCAAGTGACCATTGCTCAGTGGCCCCTCCATATCCTTGGCCTTTGTCACTTTGGAAAGCCTTCCAGTTGTTTATGCAGAAGTGATATTGAATGGCAGGGTGGGGGCATCTGCTATCTTTTCAGAGCCCTTTGTGCTCTGGAACGTTGGGGCTTCACACATAGGGCAGTTTGCCATCAAAAAATCAGCTTCTATTCCTGTTCTTTTGTCTGGTGACCTGACCCAACAGATTGCTTTTTGGACCCTGAGTGAAGGGTGGAAACATGAGGGCTAAACATAGCTTTTGTTGTTTTTACTTTTTTGTATTGTACTTTTCAAAGTGATAAAGCTAGGAACCGCTAGAATCTGTGCTGCGGGCAGGACAAGTGGCCATGCCACATGGCTGCTATTGATACCCGCCAGCAATGCTTTCCTTTTTCAAAATAGCTTTCACTCTCTGCCTAGACTCTGCCTAGCTGCCTGCCTGTTTCATATGTAGCCAATCCGTGGCTCAGTAGGCCGAGGGTTTCTGGCATAGCCAGATGGAACCTGCTTGTGTTAAGGACAGTGACCAGAAACCGCAAGTAAACACCCACCGCCTCATTTTGTCACCCTCTCCTCCTTCCTGTCCTCCCACTCTCTGCCAGGTCTGCTGTGTGCCACACTCTGTGAAGGACCCCAGAGAGCCTCCCTGGGCTGTACTTCAGAGGTGGTAGTCCAGCAGAATGAAAAGCAAGTGAAATCCCTCTGTAGGTGGGACCAACCTCTTCTACACTGATGGCTTTCTCTGCATTTGACCGAGACACAATCTGTTTTGTGTCCCAGGCTCCCAAGCACCAGCTGTGGTACCATCTTGGTCTTTCACTGTTCTGTGGATAGGCCCACTGGTTTCTTCCTCAGCTTCTACCACACCCCTGAGCCTTGTGGTGTTTTCAGTGTCTTGGCCTCAAAGGGAAGTTGGTTCCAGCAACTTCCTGAAAACCTACCTGGAGGAGAGAACCTAGAGGAAGATGAGGTTTGGGCCCTGGTTCTAGAGAGGCTCCCTTCCAGAGCTAAGGCAGAACCCAGCTCTGTGGACACAGCAGCCTCAGCTCTCACACGCTTGTTAGTCCAGCTTCTCCTAGGAAGTGTGCAGACAAGGAAAACAAAGCTAAGAAAGCATAAATTAACCAGCCACCTGAGGATCAGCCATTAACATTTTGGTCTGTTTATTTTTAGTGCATGTGTAGCACACTCTGAATTTTACTAAATAGGAATCATAGGTCTTTACACACGGCTTTTTTTTAGCAATATCACTGGCAGTATCACTGGCCTTTCCCCATGCCATTAACTGCACTGTTACATGCTGTGTGTTATTCTCTTGTAATCTGTTTAACCAGCCACCTGTTGTAGGACATTTTAATTATACTTACCAATTTGTTAACCATTTTGATTTGATTTTCCCATTTTCTTAGGGTTACTTTTCTCTTTCCATTATAGACAGCCATGACTCAGTCTGTGTCAGTTTGCATTTCTTCTCATTCTGTAGCTCAGGCTAACCTTGCATTCAGAGTGATCCTCCTGTCTCAACTTCTTGGAATTAAGCTGGATTTATATTTACCATGCCAAGTTTAGTTTATATTTCCTCTGCTTTGAATTCATTATTTTTGTTCACGGAACTAATGTCAAATTAAAACTGTTTTCAAAGAATGGTAAACATTGAGCAGGGGAGATGGGCCAGTGGGTGAAGCACTTACTATGCAAGCGGATGACCTAAGTTCAGGTCCAAGACCTACGGAAAAGCCAGGCACAGAGGAGCTCATGCCGGTAGTCTCAGTGGCCCCTTGCAGGAGACTCTGGAAGATCACTGACATACTCATCAGTGAGCAAGAGAGATGCTGTCTCAAACAAGATGGGAGGACTAATACCTGAGGTTGTTCTGTGGTTTACACACACACATGCATGTACACATGCACACACACACACCACCCACAAAGCACACAGATACACACCCCATACAAACACACACATCACACAAACACCATACAAACATACCATACGGACATATTCATACCCACCACATATACACCACACAAACATACATGCATACACACGTCCCACACACACACAGTATGCAGAAACACACACCACATGCACACATACACACACACCCATACATACATCACATATAAATATACACATCACACTTGGGGAAGGGGAAAACACTCAAAAGGAGTGGAATACTGGAAGGGAATGTTTTCCACAGGTAATAAAGGCATACTTGAACAATATAAGCAGCTTGCAAAAAGCCTTTTTTGGGGGATAACGTTTATATTTAAAAGTAATTTATCAAATTCACCTAGAAGAATAGGTATCAGAGCTGCCTCCATCAGGGTGGGGAAGATTCTGAGTTGAGGTCTTTGGATGTTCAGCCCCAGTCCTGCTCTGTTCCCAGCTGTCCAGCTAAACTTGCAGTAAATCTTTGTCTCTCTAGCTCCTGAGACTCGGTGTTTATAACCCTGGGCAGTCCTGTGTCCTTTGCCCAGGCTGCAGTCCCTCAGGTCACTTGTCTCATGGCTTAGCAGAGTCATGGGAGTCTGGGAAGAAGGAACTTTATGTCTAGCCCTGGTTTGGCTTCCTTTGGCTCCTGGACACACCCTCTTGGGCTGAATTGTTTATCCCCTCACCTGGTGATTAGGTGACGTTTGGGTGACATTCAGTCCAGGTGTTTCTCAGTTGCCTTTGAGAGAAGTGACCCCTGTAAGCCAGGTGTGGTGTCTCCTATCTAATTCCATCACTTGGGAAGCTGAGGCAGGAGGTTTGCCACAGGCTCTAGGCCCTAGACTACAGGGTAGCATCCTGCCTGGAAGAGGTAGCAGAGCCGGGCTGGGGAGCTCAGTTCACAGTTCTTGCTACCTGAAGTGTGCATCACCTAGGATAGAGCAATCTTTTGAAACACAGTACATTTTCCTGCACCATAAGCTTCTTGAGGCAGGGCCAGTGTCAGATTGGCCTGAGTTTTCACTGTGTCATAGAGCTGTATTTCTTGCAGGATGCTGTGTGGATGTCATGGTCCAAAAAAGGACGCTCAGTGAGTGATCTGCCTGGCTGTGGGTGTCAGTGGGGACATGTAAATACCTACTGCGTGCCATTTCCAGCATTGTTTAGCATTTCTAGTTCCACTGACTGCCTGACTCAAGCTGTCATATTTGCCAGCTAGTGCACGTACACAGATTTTCAGAGTTAGACAGGTAACTCCCGACAGCACGTGTTTCTGATCTTTGCTTTTGTATTGTAAATCTGAGAACAAGAACTTTGCCAGATTGATCTTTGCGTCTCCTAAAATTCCCAGCATGGCTCCTGATTCTATAGTAGAGAAACATTAATTTGTTCTTACGATTTTACTGAAATAGTAGTTCAAGTTAAGATTGAGCAGCATCCCACAGTTGGACTAGCCCATGGATTCATGCGTTGAAACAGAGTTGAATGGCCTTTTTATTTGTTTTTTGTTTTGGTTTTTTGAGATAGGGTTTCTCTGTGTAGCCCTGGCTGTCCCTAGAATTTGCTCTGTAGACCGGGCTGGCCTAGAACTCACAGAGATCCGTCTGCTTCTGCCTCCCGAGTGAGTGTGCCACCACCGCCTAGCTCTAAGTGTTACTCTTGTTCATTTCAAATGCTTCATATATCTCAGTTTCAACAAGAAATGAAATGAATATGAAGAAAATTTCTGTGGTTGGCCCCTGGTGCAATGCTGATATTGTTGGGTATTTTGGTGGAAGGCGTCAATAAAAGATTCTGTATCTTTTATGAGCAGATGTTTTGATGATGGAATTCAGATGAGCTAAATTATTGGTATCCCAGCCCCATCTTGACCTTGACCATCTGAAGTGGCTATATGCTGACTTATACTGCTCCCCTGACTCTGCCCCCAACTAGGGCAGGACTCAGGACAAGCCACCATCCTGGGATGTTGGGAGGAAAGCTGGATCAGGAACCCCAGGAATGAGTCTGGACCCAAGGACATGTTCTGCTTCCAACTCAGCATGTTGGGCCTCATTCCTCTGGGCTTGTTTTTGTCTGTAAAGTAAGGTGGAACTGACTGATTTATGAGAGCCTTTCTGGTGCCAGAGTACTACATAGCAAACAGGCTGTTGGTAGAGGAACATAGGGTGTTGGGAAGGCCTCTCAGATCCTGTTTTCTCTTTGTATTTATGCACCAGAAAATGACAGATGGCGAGACCTGGACAGAAAATGCCCTCTTCAGATTGACCAGCCAAGCGCCAGCATCTGGGAGTGTCTGCCTGAAAAGTGTCAGGATGGCTCCCTCTGGCACCAGGAGGCAGTGACTGCCTGTGCAGTGACCAGCTTAATCAAAGACCTCAGCATCAGTGACCACAATGGGAACCCCTCAGCTCCCCCCAGCAAACGCCAGTGCCGGTCACTCTCCTTCTCTGATGAGATGTCCAGCTGCCGGACGTCCTGGCGGCCCTTGGGGTCCAAAGTCTGGACTCCTGTGGAGAAGAGACGATGCTACAGTGGGGGCAGCGTCCAGCGCTACTCCAATGGTGTCAGCCCCATGCAGCGGAGCTCCAGCTTCAGCCTCCCTGCTCGGGCCAATGGGCTTTCCTCACCATGCCACCAGTCAAGCCTACACCAGCCCTTTGGGGGACAGCCCTACCAAGGAGCACCAGGTTCAGCTCCCTGTGGACAGGTGGGCGATGCCTGGAGCCCCGACCCACACCCTGTGGGAGGGGGCCGGCTGGACCTGCAGCGGTCCCTCTCTTGCTCACATGAGCAGTTCTCCTTCCCAGAATACTGTCCCCCCTCAGCCAACAGCACACCTGCCTCAACGCCAGAGCTGGCAAGACGCTCCAGTGGACTTGCCCGCAGCCGCTCCCAGCCATGCGTCCTTAACGACAAGAAGATCGGTGTGAAACGGCGGCGTCCTGACGAAGTACAGGAGCAAAGGCCTTCTCTAGACCTTGCCAAAATGGCACAGGTAAGTGTCCCAATGGCCTAGAAGAGTCTCCAGAAGCAACTTGCTGTTCTCTGGGACTTTCTAGTCCTGGTCCAGCCAGTTAAGTGCACAGTGATACTTTCAGAAATGTTTGGGACTCAGTTTCCTTGTTTTGAAAGTACTATCAAAAAAAATCTTTTTAAGTTTTCTCTTAAGTTTCTGGTTCTCTCCACTTAAAATGAGGCATGCTCTTACCCTGTTAAGCTCATTGCCAGTGGAACAGGAGCAGACAGATGGTGAGAGGCAGGCATTGGCTGGGAGTCCAGTGTGACCAAACACTAATTAATCCTCTTCTGGCCCTTTGCTGGTACCTCTTCTCCTGGAGCCCACACACCAGTGTTCAGTATCGCCCAGATTATGCTGATCCCTAGATCGGGGCCATGAGTTAATGACTTTAGAAAAGGTAGGAAGGAATCAGTCCCTTTGATTAAACTGTAAACATTTAGACTACCTAGAAATTGCCATCAGTACCCTCTGTGCCACCTCTGCAGCTGTCGTTGGTACTGTTGTAGGAGGAGCCTCTCCTGTGCGCTCCTGTTCCCCTGTCTTTGTCCTCTTTGTCTTGCAGTCTGGCATTGTGCCAGCACTTTTCCTGGGTATCGATCTGAATGAGATGGTCTTGAGTTAGACACCACCGTCAGGACAGGGTCAGAAGCTAAGTGAGGGCTGGCTGCATTGGTTGGTTCTTGCTATAGAGGACTTAGGATGTGATGAAGACAGTAAGACCTATGGTGTGACATTGGTCCTTGTGACCATTAACTCTAGGATGGTTGACTGTGGTGGGCAAAACATGGTCCTGTTGGCTCCATGCCCATCCGGGAGGCCTCTTGCTCAGTGCTGTAATGTATTCACTTTTGGTGTTCTGTATAAAAACATGGGTTACTGCTTAGTTTGAGGAAATGACGCTCTATTTGCTAGTGAGGGAGTGGGCTCAGCACGGTTGGCCACATTCTTCAGACCATGGGCAGATCCAGGGCAGGCAGGCTCATGGTGACTGTTCTGCACCAGACAGGTTGTAGCCAGTAAGCAGTCTTAGGTTCTCCACACTAGTCCCTGCCCCGTTGAACTGCCTACTTTCAAGAAAGACATGGTTTCTATTCATGGTTACCTTCTATTCCTTTCATTCTCCAAGCCTGTCAGTCCCCCACTGAAGACAAGGTACAGGTATCTATCTGAGGTGGCCTCAAAGTTCACAATTTTGAGCCACCTTAACAGATTAGCCCAGGTCCCACACAGGACAACTGGGGACAAGTTGGTGATACGCTTGTACCACCCTGTTGCCCATGGACTGACTTGGGACAGTTCCTTCCTCCTCCCATGTCCAGCTTCCATGACTTCCATCTTGGTTCCAACAGAGGCCCTTCCTCCTGGCAGATCTTCCTGGCTTACACACTGGACAGTAACTGAACGTGTGTGTTGGTTACTGAGAGGAAGTTTCCGTCTCCAGATAGACTGAAGTAGGTTAAAGGAGGACAGCATTCAGGGACTTCTGTAGGAAACAGAGCCCTGGGTTCTGGGTACTCACACAGCCTCAGTTCACTTTGTTATGCCAAGTTGTTTTGGTGAATAAGCTAGAGAGGTAATAAAACCAGCTTACATGTGTCACTAGATTCCACTGACCACAAGCTGGAATAACACTGCTGCATCACGGAAGACATTTTCTGGTCTCACGTGTGTAGAAACTGTTTAAAAATATATTGCTCGGTGGGGCTGTGACCATGTGTATGGATTGCCTCATCAGTTCCAAGCAGGCCTTTAATATCCAGGAAGGTTCACTGGAGCCTGAGAAGGCCACCCTGGTTCAGCTGGTCCACCTTGGCTGGCTGCTTGGCCATGAGTGTCCCAGTGGTAGGACAAGGCACAGGAAAAGGAAAGAGTCCCTTGGGAAGAATGTGTACCCTATATCGCCAGAGGTCAGGCCCTGAGGATGGAGTTCCATCAAGCATCTCTCTCTGGCCAGCCGTCTTTCCATGGGGCTCTGTGGTTCTGCCTGCTTTGGCTCCCATGCAGTAGTATATGGTCTCAGGAGGTGGCCCTTACTTGCCAAGGGGCCTGATAATCAGGCCTGAGACCATCCTCATGTGTTTGTAAAGAGTTCCGGATTAGGGGCCCAGAGAGATGGCTCAGTGGTTAAGTGCATTTGCTGTTTTTGCAGAGGACACAGGTTTGGCTCTTGTACCCACATGGTGGCTCAAAACTGCCCATAAGTTCAGTTCCAAGGGATCTGATGTCCTCTCTAGCCTCCAGAGGTACCAGGTATGCATGTGATACACATACATACATACAGGCAAAACACTCAAATACATCTTTAAAAGGAGTCCTGGACTCAGCCAGGACATTGTAGGGTCCTGAGCCTGGGTTCCAAACAGGCAGGCCTGTGGTTGGTGTAGAGACAGACCCACACACGTTGCAGTGGTTGGTTGAGGTGGAGTGGTCGCCTCTGCACACTGTGGCTTCCCTGGACGTTTTCAGCTGAGAAAAGTACAAAGTCTGTGTGTGGGTGGAGGAAGAACGTTAGGTGATTTTCTGTGTCCGTAGGATAGGCTCTTGGCCCCAGGATTGGTGCAGCCCTCGGTTTCCTGAGCTGCCTCTCAGCAAGCTGCATAGGTCTTTGATCTTGGTTCGTACATTCGCTCCACTTGTGTGTTCTTCTAAAGGAACCTCTTTGCACGTGGTGTCTGGGACCAGGTGTCTGAACACTTTAGATAAAGGTACAAAGTGTCTTTTTGGTTAGACCTTTGGAGCAGCTGGTGTTCTAATAAACCAAGTCCCTCCATGGGCCCCCTGGGGCCCAGAGTAGACCCTGAGGGTGTGGGCTTGTGGGGTTTCCCTGTGGCCTTTACGCAGCTGGTGGGAGTCAGTGCTCTCTAATCTGCCAGGGGAAAAGAAACCCGGTCAGGATGAGCTCTGAGAGTCAGACAACGGGAGAGGGCAGGGAGCCCTGAGGTCGATGCTTTGAGGCCCAGTCTTCTTTGCCCTGGATTTAGCAGGAGCATGTGCCATGGGCACACTCTCTGGTAGAAGTCAGTGTTATATCAGGGCTTGTCCATTACATCCTCCTGAGAGTACTGAGGTTTTGCTGGTTCCTAGACCTGCAGACCCTTTCTGGATAGAGTAGTTACTTCTGTATCCATATGTAGGAGGGGCGTTGACAAACCAAAAGGCCTCCAGAAAAAGGGTTATGACGTATGTGCTGGAGCCCTTGGCAGTTTGCTTAACATTACTGTGTAGCAGGTCCACAGCCAACACGGGGCTGTGGGGGAGTTAGGCAAATAACCAGTTTGTATATAGTGTATGTGTGTGTGTGTTCTGTGTAATCTGGAGAATGCTCTAAGATAGCCATGTTTTTGGTTTTAAATGAGTGAATTTATTAGTACATAGCAAATCAAAGTAAAAGGATAAATAGCTAGTAGCAGATAGACAGAAGCAGCAGAGAGCAAAACATTAAGTCAGGGAGGCAGCTAGCTGGAGTTTCTGATCTCTGCATGAGCTTCCAACTTCCTATTCCCAATGCAGGCACCTTTGTATCATGAGGGATGGTAACCCCTTTTGGAAATGGTTTACCTCCCCCCCCATGTTGCTGGGAACCAAACCCGGGTCTTTGTACATGCTGGGCAAGCACTCTTGCTCTGAGCTACATCCTCAGCTCATGGTTCACCTTCTAACTGTTCTAAAGGGCATGATGTTTTTACTTTTGTATCATTTTCCTCTTCTTTTCCCTGACACTGAGTTGGGGCCAGGGAGACTGTCCATCCCCAGGCCATCTTGTAGAACACACTTTGAGAATCACTTTCTGAAGTGGGAAGGTAACCACATTTCCCAGGTAGCTTTTCAGTGAGCTCAGACAGCAACTGCAGGTCTACCAACACAGTGTATCTTATAGTGTTCATGAATGCATGTGCCTGCATCTGTGTCCTTCCGTGTGTCTTTGTATGATTTATAGATTTGTGTATCTAGCCATATGTACGTGCACACACAGCCATGTTACCCAGCATACTGTCTCACACATGAAGAGTGCTGACAAGCACAATTCACTATTGCGCTTGGCAGGGCCAGGGAAGAAGCATGAGCAACTGCAAGGGCAGATAGATACACACGAGCTGAGTGTTCCCAGAGGTGCAGTCTGTCTTCTATTATAGATACTGGTTTTTGCCTCCTCCCATCCTAGTGCTGCTTTCTGTCTTAGCCATTTACCGCCCCGTGTGTGTTCATCCTCTTGCCCCGTTTTTTTTCTATTGTAAACGGCAAGGAGGCAGTTGCTGGCCATCGGTGTGCCTGTTCAACTCCCTGTTGTGAGCCGAGGTGATGAAATGGTGACAGAATAGGATTCATCCACCTCCCCTGGAAGCTGGCCATATGTGAGCATTCTCTCCCCATGCCCGGCAAGCACTCTTGAAACTGAGGCTGAATATCCTTGGAGCCCACAGCCGCCCCATCTCCTGCCACATCCCTGGGGCACAGCTGTCTTAGCCAGCAGCAGTGGCCCTTGTCCCTCTCAGCAGTGAAGGTGAAATACAGTAAAAAAAAAATTGCATTCTGATTGTCTTTGCTCACATCTTCTTAAAATCCCAGTGTTAGGATTGTGACCAGGGATGCAGATGACACCGCCATCTGCATCTGGGAGGGGCTGATCGTAGGAAGGAGTACTCTGGACAGGAAACGACACCTTCCCTGTACTTTTAGTTATGACCTCGCTTCTCTGTGATGTGAGCCGTTCAAAGGCTGCGTGGGAGTCCATGCGGTCCAGTCCTGTCTGGGTCTGGTCCTCTGGATCTCCCATGCTTTCCTCCTCAAGTGGTCTGAGGTTCCTGTTGCCTATGGGGTTCTGTGCAGCCGAGCCTCCTGTTTCCACAGTGCCAGTGTATAGCACTGAGGGCAGGACTGAGCTGAGCATGAGAACTGCTTAGCATCAGGACTTTCCCTGGCATTGATAGTTACTGCTTCATTTGAGACCCGGCCTGACCACCAGACATTGCCTGTCTCCCAGCAAGTACTGAGTTATGCACGACCATTTAGACATGGATCATGTGTATGAGCAAAGACTTCAGAAAAGCACCTATTAATAAGACTGCTCGTGAATGCTATGCCCCTGGGTGCTGTGTTTTTACCTCCAGGCTGGTCAGTTTGAAAGAGAAAACAAATTATATTTTTCAACAGAGCTTCAAACAGAAGCAAGACATTCACAGGGAGGGCTCAGGATGCCGAAACAGAGGTTTGATTGATTGCAGCTGCCCACACACTGCATCCTCAAGCACCCCGAGGAGGCCCCAGAACAGGCAGCAACTGTTGTGTTAGCAGATGTTTGAGAAACTCCTGAAAGCTGGCTGGGGTGCTGTGGGGCAGGAAAGAGCACGAGGTAGAAACAAGCATGCTGGCGTATGTTAGGGGAGCTGGGGTCTTGCCCATGAGTTCAGAGGGCCTGGTGGAGCGGGGCCACAGGACTGTGCTGCCTGAGGAGCTACTGTTGCAGACAGCAGGGGTTATAACAGATGCTTAGTGATGACTCCTGGTTCTTGGCTGGGCAGAGTCACCCTTGGATGATGCTCCTTCCAGCCAGCCTCCTCTCTGCTTTGTGTACCGGTAGAGCTGCCGTTAACAGGGGTAGGCTCTTCTAGTCAGCATGTGGAGTGGCTCTTCGTGCTGCCGGATGTGTGACTTCTTATTCAGGCAGTCTTGGCAGTTGTGGGTCAGCCTGTCATTTGCTCGGCCAGATCCCTGACTGTAGGCCTGGGTGGCCTAAGTCTTTGTGGCCTTCCCTTGTCTACTCTTTCAGTATCCTCTGCCTCACCTGTGGCTTGCCTACTCCTTGGCCCCTCATCGGCCTTGCTGCTTAGATGGGAAGCTGTACTGATGGTAGGGAGAGGAATTTAGGGTTGGAACATCTGCAGCATGGAGTGCAGGCTGGTGTGGAGCTCTGGGTTGTATTGGAATGAAGGAAGCGCTGAATCAAAGTGAAGACAGAGACCACCCTGCCATTGCTGGTCTGAGCTATGCACCCTTAGCATCCACTGGACCCTCTATGTCTGTGAAATGGAATTAGCAATTGTTTTTCTCAGGAGAGTAGAGAGAGGTCATGTACTTGTGGATCCAGCATGTAGTTTTCAGTAACACAGTTTTATAGGAAAGAGAGCCGAGGGACCGTGAAATGGCTTAGTGGTTAAGAGTGTATGCTTGCATATCACAGCACCCATGGAAAGAACAGAGTGCGGTCTTGTGCACACCTGTAACTCCAGCTGGGTGGGGGAGGGGCAGAGACTGCCAGGCTAGCTGAAAAATAGGAGGTGGAGGCCTGGAGAGATGGCCCAGTGGTTAAGAACACTTGTTCTTGTAGAGGACCTGGGTTTGATTCCCAGCACCCACATGGCGGCTCATAATTGCCTATGACTCAAGTTTTAAGGGATCCAATGCCCTCTTCTGACCTCCGTGGGCACCGGGCATGCATGCGGTGCTCAGACATTCATGTAAGCAAAACACTCATACACTTAAATCAATCAATCAAAAAATAAATAAAAGTGAGATGGAAAGTCACAGAGACACTCAGTGCCGTCCTCTGGCCTGCATACACACAGCTGTGTGCATTTTTGCACATGCATGTATTCTTAACACACATGAATATACACAAATTCTAAGAAAAATTCCAGAAAGAAGCTGCTGCAGCTGAGGCGCCTGCACTTTTCTTCTGTGCCCGTGGATCAGCTCCCCTGGTAGAGCTACTTCGCAACTCTGGTCAGCCTGCTGGGTATGTGTTGCTGGTAGGCCAAGCCCTGCCAACTGTGGAATGGACTGTATTTGGAATACTTGTCCCATGGCCTTTCTTTTCTCTCAGAGATAGGTGTGTGTCCACAGTACCATAGCTCCTTGGAGGGGGAAATCCGTGTTTCAGGAAAAGCCTCCTCAGACACTTGAATTCCTCCTTGTTCCCAGGCTCAGTCTTTAGGTTGCATAAGCAGTCTACTCTCGGTCACTCAGATCAGGGCCCAAATGTTGACATAATAGCTTTGATCTCCTGGGGAAGAGAGAAAAAAATAGGAATTCTCCTGGGACTATTCCAGAGAGGCAGCTTCACTGCCTCTTGGTGATTTTCCATGCCTCATTTGAGAGGCAGTGGTGCTCTGGGGGCTCCAGGACTCTTTGGAGTGGGTGCCTCTTCTTCCCTGGAACAGTTTGCCAGATGCGAGCTCCTGGAGCTTCCTGATCAAACCCGGAGCACCTTTGGCTCATCAGGCCTGCATGGTGCTGGCACAGAGTCCTGTGAGCCCCGTTTTCTTGGGGCCCCAATCTATGGGCTAAAGGAAAACAGCCTTTCCTGCTGAGGGCTCAGCACTCCTCGGGGCAGCTCCAGGCTGGCCAGAGGAGGCCACTATAGAAAAGACCTGTGGGCTGTTGTTACTATCACATGACTAGTTCACCGCCAAGAGCCCCAAGAGGAGGCTGTAGAGAAATCTCCATGTTATTCCTAGGTTGTGTATGAGCTGAAGCACTGAGGCTACAGAGGCAGGAGGTAGGCAGGACCTTTTTCCTGCTGGAGCCCTTTATCTGGGGCAGCCAGGTCTTCATCCTGGGCAATATATGTCACCTTTCAATACCTTTGTATCCCTGTCTAGGAGGTAGGGTAGCACTAGGGAGGTGGGGACAGGCAGATCCCTGGCAAATTCAGTAAGCCTCAATCTCAAAAAACAAAGTAGATGATCTGGGAGTAGTGGCATACACCTTTAATCCCAACACTCAGGGGGCAGATTTGAACTTGGATCTCTCAGTTCGAGGCCAGCCTGGTCTACTTGGTGAGTTTTAGGACAGCCAGGGCTATGTAGAGAAAGTCTCTCTCTCTCTCTCTCTCTCTCTCTCTCTCTCTCTCTCTCTCTCT
>LOJH01000314.1:0-16271 GCA_001685095.1 Ellobius talpinus | reverse complement strand
TGGAAGAGCAGGCAATGCTCTTAACCTCTGAGCCATCTCTCCAGCCCCCTCTTCTTCCTCTTTAACTCCACACTGTACAACCCCATCATAGGCCACATGTCATGTGTTCTTTAATCAGCACCGTTATCCATTCAGAAGGGGGTGGCATTTGCTGGCTACATTGATCATGGCTTCCCCAGATGTTTCCAGCTCATCCATGAAATAGAGTTGTTTCCATTGTCATTTCTACACCAGGACCTTACACAACCAACTGGACAGTGTCTACTGTTGTGGTTTCTTTACAGTCTGCAATGTGTCACTCTCTGAACCAGCCCATCTGTTATAACTCTGCTGCTTGGGAACACCTTTGTCTTTTACATTGCAGAGCTCCCTGAGACCATTGGCCACAGACATTCGGGATTGTAGGTCCATGATGCCTGCTATGTTTCCACACTACTGCCATGCATAGCTGGATTTGTGATGTATGAGTTGGCCTCAGACCTACTCACTTGCATGTCTGTCTCCCAGGGTCTTGGGACCTGCTGTAGCGGGCAGATTCTAGGTACCTTCCCAGATTTTTTTTGTACTTAGAAGGGACCTACTTCAGTTCTCTGTCACCCATTTAATCTGTTTCTTTCTGGCAACCTACCATGCTGAACATTGAAAGCATAACCCATCTCCTTCCCTCTCAGTGAATTCATCTGGGGATAGGTGCAGGTATCAAGATCCAGTGTGGAGCAGGATAGCTGAGGGCCTGCCTGCTCTCTGGAAGCTGTTGTCTGGCAGGCATGGACAATAAACAACAGCAAAGACGAGCATATCAGACAGTGTTCTGAAGACAAGAAATGTGGGTGATAGAATGGAGGTGGTGGGCAGACAAGCAGAAAGCTTTTCCATGGAGGGTGGTATGAGGAACCTCCAGAGGCTGGCAGCAGCTAACCGTGGCTGGGCACAGTACCCAGTCAAGAAGAGGAGCTGGGTGTCCACTCGTGCTCGTTGTACTCACTCCAGACCTGGGAGGCTCCTGCCTGATCCAGTCCCAGCTGCCAGCAAGTAGTCTCCCGGATGCTAATAGCTCATCTCATGGAGTGGCAAAGCTCACTTGTGAGGTACCCAGAATCCCAACAGTGTAGCTCTTTCTCTTCCTCAGCAATGTCTGGTTGGCCTGAGAAAGTGAGGTCAGGTGATGAAGTGTCAAATTTAGGAGCCTGTGGTTTTCTGCTTGGCATCCAAGAGGCCAGTCATCTGCCCCACTGGGTCTTGGTGCCAGCCCTGAGTTTACATAGACTCACTAGGCCTCCTAGTCATCTGTGTGATGTGATAAGTTTCATCGTGGGAACAGTCCTGGGGTTGGAGTGAAGAGATAAGATGGCTGTGTCTGGAGTCTAGCTGTGTCACCTGAATGTGAGAGAACTAGTGTGGCAGTGAACTTATAAATGGTTTCTAACCTGGGCCTGAGGAGGTAGTTCTGCACGCTGGAGCTTCAAGCTGTCTTCCCATCAGCAAATAGAAAAAAAATGCCAGAAACTCAAGGCCTGTGTGCACCTGTGGCTGCACTGTGGTCCACATTAGCCTCAAGTGTTGACACAGTAGTCATCATGCATTCTTGCCTGTCTTGCTTTTCAACGAAGCGGGTGGCCTCGAGTGAACTCATCTCACTGGGCTCCTTAGGCCCAGGAGTATGGGTAGGGCAAGTAGTGTCACACAGAGCCTCCTTACCTTTCTCTTAAGGGGCTACCTCACAGACCCAGGGATTTGACTGAGAGAAAGACAAAGGTACCTGCTGCAGGCTCTCCCCATCCTCAGAACTGGTTATGTCTGGATAATACAAAGGAGTGAGGTCTTGCCTCTGCTGTGCTTCTGGTTTAAAAGGAACGCCCTCCAGCACTTGCCTTTCAACCCCAGCCATGAGTTCCGGAGTGCCCCCTGCTCATGCAGTGCCCCTGGTGCCCACCAGTCAGAATGGGTTCACATCCAGTAACTACAAGAGATTTGGCTTTACTGGAGTGCAGCTGGTCTGTCCTGTCATCTGCCCTGCTGTTGGTACTTTAGCTTTGAGCTGGTTGGTACAGAAACTGGCCTCTGAAGGGAGGTTGGGTGTGGCCTTGGTGTCTGGTACAGCAGAGACATGTGCAAAGAGCCCCTCGGCATCTCCAGTGCCCATCGTTTCCCACTGTCCTTCACTTGCTACTGAATAACTTCACTTTCACAGCCACTGGTGAAGGCAAGAGAGTTAGAAAACAGGAATCCACTCTAGTACAAATGCTTTCACACAGATAAGCCTCTTATCCTAAAGGGCCGGTAGCAAAGGGTGTGTGGTTGATGAGGGAGGGAGACGGGAACATCTTACTCTGGGAAATGGCCATAAATGGACCATCTACAGAAGCAGTGGTTTCCCTCCTGGCGTTTCTCGCTTGGGTGTCGCAAAGAAGCAGAGAATGGGAGCCCAGTGGGCTAAGACTCTGATCGCAACCTCGCCCTCTAGCCTGGGATGGACTCAGGACCCTCATTTGTTTTGTTTTTGTTTTGAGATGAGATCTCATGCAGTGTTCTGTAGCTCAAGGTGGCTTTCAGATCACTGTGTAGCCAAGTCTGGCCTTGAATGCCTGTCTGGTCTTTCTGCTTCTATGGGCATGTGTAACTGTGCATGACTCTGTTTTGTTTCTTTCCTTTCCCCAAAGTGGGGACAATAATAAATTGCCTCATGGGGTTGCTATGAAGACCACATAAGCCAAAGGGTGCAAATCATCCACCACATCTGGCCAGTGACCAAGAGTTGCTATTGTCACATCATCATCTCAGGCTCATGCTGTCTCCCTCATTGCCTTCCCCAGAGCCTCTGAGGCTCAGGCTTGGGCAGGATGCAGGTGGCAGATATCCCATCCTCTAGGTTGCCCTAGTGACCTGGCTCCTGTCCGCTCACTAAGGCTTCTTCATCTCTGGCCTCCTCCAACTGGTAAAAAGTCCTTCCTTGCAGGAGAAGGCCTGTCTCTTTAGCTCTTACCGTGAGAGTAGAGCAGAGGCTCCAGTATGGTAAAATTAACCAATACTTAAATTATATTACTAAGAATAAAACATTCTCGTTCCATTAGGGAGAACAGTCATCTGGCAGGCAATTATGTCTTCTGTGCTGTCGCCCAATCATCCTGTTATAACGTTAACTCCTAAGGCTATAAATATCTTAGTAGGTTACCGGAGATCTGCGAGCACCGAGAGGGAGTGAGCCTGGGACTGAGAGGTCAAGGGCTCACTCCTAGCTCTGTCATTCTTAATATTCATCTAGGCCTCAGTTTTCTTTTCTACAAAATGGGAACGATAGTGCCCAGCTCCTGAGACTTACGTGCGTTTGGTAAGTATCAGCTAAAGGGACAAAAGCCATACTTCTCATTGTACCCCAAAGACTAGAGATGGCATCACTCCAAGTTCTGGGGAGGCTGCCATCTTGCATCGTGGGTATTGTTCACAGCAGGCATCCTGCAGTTGTGTACAGGCCAACTGTGGACTATACCCTGGGGGAAAGCCTGCCAGCAGAAGCAGCTGCTGACTGATGTGGTGGCAGGTGGGGCAGGGCTGCACTCTGTCCTTCCCTCCACTGTCTCATGCCTGGCTGCTAGCCTCCCAGGAATCTCTCCACCCATCCCATCCTGCCTTTCCACGTGGGGGAAGGGAGGGAACCAAGCAGGCTCAAGCTGAGACTGTAGGAAAGCGTGAAGCTTCTGAGTGCTCAGAGCTGGTTTTCTTAGGCCAAGATTTGAGGTTGAAGCAGGTGTGGGAGGGCTTGGCTTGAACCCATCCATCAGCCTTACGGCTGAAAGGGTCATGTTGTTGTGTACCTGAGGAACCTGGGGCCCAGAGGGATGAGGCTCTTTGCCCAAGATCACTGTGAGCTAAATGGGGCCTGGACAGCGACCAGGCCTGCCCTCTCCCTGGCACTCCCCCAGCTGGTCCTCCGCCACCCCTGCAAATTGAGAGGCCATCACCTCCTACTCATCTCTCCCATTGGTTCCGTCCTGTCTCCTCTGCTCTTCCTGAGCCTGAGTGACTTGTCACAGCTCTGCCCTGCATTCCTCAGGGCTGCGGTGGTGTTTTCTCTCCCCAGGCAGCTTCCCACACTTACTAATCCCATCCAGGCTGGAAGTGGCAGAGCAGCTTGAACAGACAGGGCGAGTGAGCTGGGCCTGGTTCTCGTTTGAGACTGAATCGTTAGGCCTTTGGCAAGTTCCCGAACCTCTCTGAACCTGAGTGCCAGTCAACAAAGCAAAGCAGAGCTCCTCTCGGGCTTTGTGGCCACAGTGAGAGCACAGCCTTGGGCACTGCTAAGTAGTAGTGCCCTTTCAGGAGACCTCCCTTCCGGGTCCTCTCAAGTCCTAGTAGAAGGACTGAGCAGGGGTTGCCATTTCTGTTTTATGAATGAGGGAGATCCAGCTCTGAGGGGAAGAGATGGCTATATGGCAGATGGTGGTAGATGCAGGCAGGACACAGCAGGTTGAAGCTGACTTCCTCTAGCCCTACCAGGCCTGTGCCCTTCATGGAAGTCTCAGGCTCGTGGAGGCAGTCACTGCCCATCTATCCCTCTGCATCTCAGAGGTGTGTGTCCTGCTTCAGGGCTTTTGCCATGTCCCTCCCTGCCTGTGGCCTCAAGCTTGGACAGATGTTCCCAGAACTTCTGAGACTTGATGTGTCTGTTTCCTCAGGAAGCTGGAGTGTCCCGGTGCTACAAGAAAGAGGGTTCTTGGGTGGAGGGGTGTGTCATTTTGTCATGCAGAGGCAAACAAGTTTGCAGCATCTCAGGGAGAACCGAGACTAGAGAGCTGTGGGGGTGGTGGCAGCCAGGCCTCAGCCTGCTACAGGGCATGTTCCAAGGGCATTTCCTGTTGATACTGTCCTTGCCCACACCCGGTTCCTTTCCTCTCCTTGTCTCTACCCTGGGCCCCCTGCTGGCTGCTAGCTGGGTGTGCTGTCTTGGTGCTCTAGTCTGCCTCTCTGAGGACTGGCCCTGTATGGTGTCTTAACCTGCTGGTAGAGCTCCTCCTGTATGGTGTCTTTACCTGCTGGTAAAGAGTGTCTCTCTAGTGACATCTGGCGATGTTATCTGCTTATTTTAGGCAACTCTCTTTTGGGCCCATGCTCATCCTTTCAGGCAGATGCTAGGGTAACCCCAAGATGACTCAGGACCCCTGTGGGTGACTCTGCCTTCCCTGGTACTTCCTGCTGCTTCCTTCCTCACTGTGGAACTGGGGACCGAGCCTTCCTCTCAGAGCCTCAGTCCCACACTCATGGGTTGGGGACTTCACTGCTCCTGGCTGTTAGGAGGACCAAGTTGTGTGCTGCTGGAAGAAGGGTCCACAAGAGGTTCCTCTGTTCTTCCTTTACCCTTCCCAGTCCATTTAATGTGGGGCTTCCAAATGTACACATCAACATTGTACTCGAGGCTCAGAGCCCATGTTTCTCACACCCCAGCCAGTGGAATGAAGAGCAGGGCTTGGGGCTTGGGCCGGTGCAGAGTCTTGCGATGGCTTCCCACTAGTCGTACATTCAAGTAATTTCGGCCCAAATTTTCCACTTACGAAGAGGGATGCTGACAAAATGGGGTCTCTCTGGGAAGTGGTCCAGGTTAAATGAGATTGTATTTCCAGAGTGCCTGGCACATGCTTCCCCAGATTCCTTGCTCAGGTCTCCCTTGGCTGTCACTGCTCCTAGACCTCTCTCACCCTGACGAGAAGTTCCTGAAACAGTGACACATACCTGCTCTGGGTGATGGCTCTCTGTCATGCATGACTCCTGGGCTGATTGCAAGGGTGCCTGGGCACTAGGATCTGCTGACTGGAGCCTTGCTTTAGACCTGGAGAGAATGACATTTGGGTGTCTCACATCTGATTTGGCTTGTCACAGTAGGGAAGAAATACAGCAGTTGGCTAGGATCTGAATACCCATCCTGGCATCTCCAGCCTCCTCCAAAGTGATCCATGGCCACAGGCTTGAAATTCAGAGGGAAGTCATGAGAGTTGGCCGACATGGGAAGGAGAAGCAGAGAGCAGCTTTGGCCTCCATGCGGGACACAGGGGCACTAGTGCATGGAGAAGATCGTGTCCTCTTACACCTTGTTTTTATTGTGCCTGTGTCTTTAGCTGCTGGCCTCACAGTTCAGATGCCTAGGGCTGGAAGCACAGGACAGTTTGGAGACACAGAGTGCCAGCATAGCCACTGAGAGCCCCAGTCAGGGATAGGTGACTCTCAAAAAGCAGTTCTTAGTGGTTCTTATTCATCACTATGTGCCTGGGATTGTCTGCTTCTCTTTCCCCTCTTCCTCCAGGCATTGGAGGAGATGCCTGGGGAAGATGGGTGAGCCTAAAGTGAAGCCAGATCAAATAGAGCTTTGGAGCCATAAAGGCACTTAGATACCAAGAAGAAAAAGAGTTGCCCTTCCCAGTGTGATGGGAGAGAAACCGTGACATTAGACCAGAGTGAAGTTTCTCAACCTCCATGCTAATAGCATTGGGGCCTGTGCTCTTTGGCATGGAAGGGAGCTTTCCTGCTCTGAACACTAGATCTTAGGACGTGCCCCACCCGCATTTGTGACAGGTAAATGTTTATTTGGAAGCAATATGGCCCAGGTTCAGAACCATTAATGAGTGAAAGACCTTGACCCCCTTTGAAAGCTGGTCTCAGACAGGAAAGCAGAGCCTTCTGAATCAGACAATGGCAGGGGGAGACACCTGCTTGGTGCCTGCTCAGCCCAAATGCCATGCAGGGTAGGGTAGAGCTAGGCAGCAGAACACAGGCTTGCTGCAAAGGTTTCTGTTCCTGGGACACCCCCCCGGTCCCCCCCCATTATTGGCCCCACAATTCCTGCTGTTTTCATTTCTGAGTCCATGTCCCTAAGGTCCAAGAAAGATAGTGACATTGTCCAATGGCCTCTCAGCTCACTTCTGTTGGCTCCTGAATGATGCCAGGGTCTCCCCTGAGCCCTTGCAATGAGGCCAGGCAAGCAGGCTTTTTGCCAGACAGCCGCCAGCAGTGTGCGGCCCTGCTTTTCATAAGAAAAGGCACCCCAGCCCCACTGCCAAAGCACAACGCCATCTTGTCCATTAATCAGGACTTCAGGGTTCTCAGAGCAGTCTGAGCAACTTCCTGGCTAGAGCCCTCTGATTGCTGTTACCTCTCTGTACACAGCATTGGCTGTTAGTCACGGCCCCCACCCCCCATACTGCGAATACTTCTGCAGAGTGGGGCTATCCCAAAACCTTGGAGCCTTGTTTAAGGGGCTAAGACATTTTCAGGTCTCAGCAAGAATGGAGGAAGCATCAGAATTAGTTATTTTTATTATTGCTCTCATTTTCCATTTTTTCTTTCAAATATAAGAAGATTCTAGGTTAGTAAGTCCCTCCATTCCTTGAGAAGGGCTTTAAACATGGATAGGAAAACGGTTCAACCAGTGGAGGTGATGTTGGTGCTTATCATGTACCTGAGGCCTCCAGGGAAATCCTGAGCTGCCTCAGCTGCCCCTTTTCACACTGAAGCCTTAAGCTAGCTCCTGACACAGGCCACAGGTGCCCTGGGACTCCCCCTTGAAGGCTAAATCTGGTCATTACTTGTAGCTACCTCCATGGCAGAGGACCACAGTTAGTATTGTTGCCTATGGGCCCCTGCCGTGCAGGTGACACTCACGTGGCTCCATTTCATGGTATTGCAGGCAGAATGAGACAGACCCTCAGGAAGCTAGTGAGTGAACCCTACCACCCTTACCCAGCTGGGCATGGATAGGTTTGTTCTGAACAGCTGAGTCTGTGTCAGCTGGACGAGAGAAGGCTCTGGCTGGGAAAGCTGATCCACACGGCCCTCCTGTCTCCTTCCCCCATCTTTCCTTCATACTGCTGCCTCGCCCTACCCCCACCTCTCGGTCAAGCCCTGGGTCTGTCCTGATCTTTCCAGAGCCCACCTACGGCCCTCTGGGAACCAGAATCCTGAGCCCTCCCAGCAAACCAGGGAGGTCCCTCCTGGGCCTCCTCTGTGGCCGAGACCTTTGAGCAAAGTGTTTTGGAGCCATTCCTGGTAGGAGGGCTATGCATTCAGAAACTCGGATACCCTGCTAATTTGCAGAAGGCTGCTGAATGCCAGGCAGGTCAGCTGGAATTAACGTGTGCTTTGCTGAAAGAACAGAGTTGCCACCCACATCTCCATCCATGTCTGGGCTAGGAGCTGCCCTGGAATTCTAAAGGGAAGGAGGAAAGGGCAGTGAGCACCCCCTCCTCTGCTAGCCCCAATCCCTGGGGCCTTTCATTGGCCTTCAAAGACTCAAAGTTCCTTGGTTTGCCGGCAGAACACCTGCAGGGCCGTTACTAGTGTTGCTAGGTTAGTGGCCATGGTTTCTGCTGTCACTGGAGGAAGTTGTAACCATGCTGATCCAGCCAAGTGTCAAGCCAGCTTTTACTAGGATCCAGTTGTAGAAATAGGCTCAAGTGCTTAGTAACCAGGGTAAGTGACTAGAAACTATCCAGGCCCAGCTCCTTTCTTTGCCCAGCTCTAATTCTCTGTAGTCACCATCTCTGCTGGGCCAGCTGACTATCTTCCAGGGGCACTGGAGCTGATAGAAGCGCCTGTAGTCAAATCATCACTGGAGCAGTGTAAGCCACAGACTAACCCATCCCTTCTCCCATTCTTGTCAAGTCTTGGAGCTTCTGGCCCATGCAGGCAGCCCTAGAATGTTCCAGAGGTTCAAGAGACCAGGTTTTTCTAGAGTTAGAGCTCCAGGTGGGGCCTTGTCCGCTCCGTATGTCCTTTGCCTCTCTGGATGGAAGGAGGCTGAAGGGACTATCCTCCTAGTGTGTACGTCACACCCCATCTTTTAGGCTGCCAGGGATGAAACCGTGGTTTTAATTGGCTTAGTTCAGTGGTGCAGGCTCCAAAGCTCTGGAAGGCGAATGGACTGCTTCGCCTTTGGAACCTGCTGCCAGTGGACACAATGTAGCTGTAGGAATGAAAACAAGAAAGAGGCCCGCAGGCTCCGGGTTTTTAATTGGCACCATTCTCCCACTGGCCCTCCAGCCCTCTTAGGGCTCTGTTTGGGCCGCTGGGCCTGGGCTGCAAGAGATGGAGCCTTTCACAGCTTCAGACTGGTTTTAAGTGGACCTGTGTGGATTCCTGCAGGCATACTGAAAGAGCCAGGCGCAGTCACCATTCGAGCAGCCCTGGGAAATTGGTCAGCCACCTGCAAGTAGTGAATAGCAGGAGCTGCTGAAGCCGCCTGGGCTTCAGTGGCCCCGTGGCCCTGCCTCGCTGCAAAGAAAAGAGTTTTGTAAAGCTGCAATCAATGTTTCTCCTTCTATCCAATGGAAGTTGCTTTCTTGCTCTCAGCTGGGCCAGTGGGCTCCTTGCTTCTCCATTAGCCCGAGCACCGCCACAGTGGATGGCGGCTCTCAAGACATGCATTCTTGTCAGTCACTGAGGGAGGGGCCGGCCTGTCTTTTGTGTGTCTCTTTCACTCCCTCACTTTCTAATACCCTCAAGCTAGCAGTGAGAAAATCGCGTTAGGGATGGATTCTGGTGGGGCAGGCCCAGAAGCCCCTTCAGGACTACCCGTTTTTCTTCTGTGCAAATACTGAAGTCTCACTGAGAAGGGACAGTGGTGGAGATTAGCAGGGAAATGACACGAGAAATAGGAAGTAGAGATGAATATCAGAGCCTGAATATCAGAGATGTCTACCAGCTCTAAGGGTTTCCCCTAGACTCTCCCTAGCCTGCCAGATAACTACAGAGACATTCATGGCTCCTATTAGGTGTACCGTGAGAACCAAGATGGAGAAAGCAGCTTATCACCCTGGTGTCCCCGTCTTGGACAGTGAGCATCAGTTATGAGTGCATGTGGGTCTCTATGGTGCACTGACCTACAGTGTTGCAGGCTGAGCAGACATTGCTACCAAAGGACGTTAGCTGATCTGGCTGTGGTTATGACTGAGCACAGTGGCTGTGAGTTAGCCTGAACACCCGTCTGTCACCAGCAAGGCAGCACCCACTCCAGGCTGGCTGTCCTGTAGGAAGGAGGGTTTAGCTTTGTGAAGGTGGCATCTGGGCCATGCCAGGCTGCCCATCTGTCCCCTACTACCATACCCTCAAAGCTGGCCTTTTTTTGTTTAATCACAGTAGCCAGAGAAGGTGTTGGCATGAAAGCGAGACAGTCCCTGTGGACTTACCCATGCATGGCTGGGCTTTCTTGTACTTCATGAAGACCTCCCTGGCCTGGTTACAGGACAGATGTCTGTGGCAGCCACACCCGACAGGACAGGGTTCTCTGGGGTCTTCTAAATGCCCGGGGATGCAGGTGCTGTGTTGTTAGGTCCTGCCAAACTTTTAGACGGACATGAACAAAAGGAAAAAAAATAAACCTATCAGGAAATACACAATTATATTGAGGTGTGTCCCTGGGAAAGTCAAAGCCGCGGAAACCTGCCCTGGCCAACCCTTCCAGAGCCTGTGGGGGAACATGCAAAAGGGGGCACACAGAGGCCCCTTGAGCTTGGGGCTTCTACATGTTCTGTGCCTTCTGCATGGCAGTCCCCAAGATTAGTAGCACCATTCCCTTCCTATCTCTTTGAGCCACTCAAGTGGAGCTATGAAGACTTCTAGTCCTGGGTCTGGCTGGACAGAGCATGTTCCAGGCAGGGCCAGGCTTCATTACTAAGGCAGAGCCCCCTCATCAGCAGTCCCTTGAGGCCCCTCTTGCTACCTTTCCTCCTGTCTAGAACCTCCACCTCTTGCTGGGATCCGGCCCAGGTCCAGCCTGCCCTCAGTGGACAGTATGGAATTCCACCAAGATTGCCCTGCCCAAGAGTGTGGCGTCAGGGGCTCCTTCTCTGCATCAGATCAGATTGGAGAATTTTTTTTTTTTTTAGGTGAGAGGGCAGGCTATCCCTGGCAGGTACCTGATGGGCAAGAGTTCAGGGTGTGTCTCTTTCTCCCGGATATTAAAGCCAAGCAAGTGTTTTATTTACTTCCAGGTAAAGTATCCAGAATGGTAGCCCTCTCTAACAGGTCCTCCTGTTAGACTCAGAGGACATCAAGGAGCCACATACTTTGTCCCCGCCACTTGCCTCTGGCTCTGTGGGTAGAACCTGCCGAGCCCAGAGAAGCAGAATGTGCCCAGGAATGTCCTGCCACACCCGTTGCCCGTGGGCATGTTCCCAGCCATTTACCCTGCCTGGGCATGCTGGGGCATGCCAGCCAAGCCCAGCTGGATGCTGCCCGGTGCTTGGCTCCTAGGACCCCAGTGGTCAGTGAGAACCAGTGCGGCCTTTCTTGCTTTCTACTGCATGCTAGAGGTTCTGCCTTTCTGGGGATTGTTTTTCATCACACTCGGTGCAGCTGGGCACCATCAAGTGTTGTTTAAACCCTTCTGAGCCAAGCGTTGCACATGATTTCATCTGAGCCTGGCTACAAGCCCTTAGAGTAGCTTTGTTTCCCCCATTTTACAGATTGCAAAGAGAAATTCAGCATGCATAAAAGAGATGCTAACGCTAAGATCAGGGACAGGTTGTACCCCATATATGATTCCCTTCCCTCTGGGGCCTCACACGTGTTAGGCAAGGACTTACCGCTGAACATCACCCCAGCTCCTTGTCCATCCTTTTCAACCTCTCATTAATTCGCCCACCGGCTCATCCATCTTTGTTCTAGCGGGCATCAGGGTCAATTAATGTATACTAGTTCTCTGGCTGAGGTCTATGCAAGTGAGTACCCACTAGGATTCTGGCAGCCTGCCCAGGTGTGGGGCTCCAGCCTGGAGGACATGGGGTTCTCTCTGTTAGGCGGAGAAGGCTCCAGGAGGGCTTTGTGGGGGCAAGGCTGGTGGACATTTTAAATATCCTATGAAGTATGGTGCTATGAAGCATTTCCCAAAGGTAAGAGAGCGAGTTTAGTTGCTATGAGGTCAGCAAGATCAGACCCTTGGAAGCACCTTTGCTTAAAGGATAGACAGAGATTCAGAAAGGCTATGCCTGCTGGCCCCATGGACGCATGTAGATCCCTATTGTGATTTGGCCCGGAGCAGGAGGGGAAACACACTGCCAGCCACAGAGGACAGCCTTGGAGGATTGGGGACTGCTTCTGAT
Source organism: Ellobius talpinus (assembly GCA_001685095.1). Lineage (NCBI taxonomy): Eukaryota > Metazoa > Chordata > Mammalia > Rodentia > Cricetidae > Ellobius > Ellobius talpinus. The sequence goes on along the minus strand of LOJH01000314.1, from coordinate 4,188 downwards.
TTGTCACTGCCCAGGTGGGTAGGTCACAGGAATGAGACAGCTCTTTCCACAATGCTTGCTTGCCTTTTCTTTAGGATTTAGAGTTTCCCCTCCCAACTTGAGCTTAGCACTTTGAATTTGGTCTCTACATCTCATTTCTGAAGATGTAACACAACTGGGGTCCATTGCACACGCATTGGAAGTGTTGACACCAACCCAAGTGTGTCTTCCACATTTGTGCCGAAGTGTTCCCCCAGAACCCTGTGACAAGCCAGGAGACTTCTTTTTACCCACTCTGGGGATCTGAGTGAACCTAGGTACTGCCTTGGGAGTCTAGAAAGCAACACTTTTTCCCAGGACAGGAAGCCCCTTTCTAGCCCTGGGCAAGCAGGCAGATGCAGCAAGAAAAACATTGGAACCTCATGGCAGCCATGCCCACCAGGGTGTCCCCTATCCTGTGTTCTGTAAAAGCACCCAGTGGCCACACACAAAGGCTGTGAGATTTACCATAAACAGGCAAATGTCCACACGGATATATTTCCCTCCCACCCCGTCCTTGTAGTCTTTTTCTTTTTTTTCTCATCTCAACCTCAGATTTAATTGGTGATATTAGGAAAAGAAAGCTGGGCCTGGTAGGTTTTGTTGTTGCTGTTTGTTTGATTTGGGTTTTGTCTATGTAGTTTTGTAAAATTCTTACCAATAAAGAACAGGAAAGAGAAAAAAAACTATGAAGGAGACGCAGCAGAAAGCTTTAGCATGGAGATAGGGTAGAGGCTTCTTTCCTAAAAATGTAGGAGTTGACTGAAGACTCTCCCTTCATCTCTCTCCTAGGGTACCCTCTCCTGAAATAAAAAGCCATGCAGACACACTTTTAGATACTACATTCAAGTTTGGAAATGAAGAGTAGAATAAAAAGAAACCTCGTATTTTCCAAAGGCTCAACTGTCTGTCACTGAGACAGAAATATTGGAGGAAAGGGTCTGTGGCAGCACAGACTCATGGTTGGTGTGCACGGCAGAAGGGGCCTATTTAGCTCATGGCAACTGAGAAGGGAAAGGAAGGAGACCAGGGTCCCAGTTTTCCTGTCAAGGGCATGGCTCTAGGGACCTCACTTCCTAACACTCACCACCCTCAAACAGGTTTGTTCAGCTCTTCCTGTCTAGCTATGAACGCAACGTAATACAGAAAAATTTAAACGTACTTAAAATATGAGACACCTTGTGAGTGTTTTCTTTGTTTACTTTTTGGTAAACCAGTTGTGCATTCCTCCAACTTTGTAGATGACAATGTTATATTGCAATGCCAAAAAGTTGGACACACCACCAAGGTGCCACCCCCTCTCAATAGTGACATAGCCTGGGGTCTGAACCTTCAGCATGTGAACCATCAGGGAACATTCAGCATCCAGATTACATCACGCTCCCGTGTACAAGGCCACACAGAGATCACTAGTCATTATTCTCCATTCTTACACAGAAGGATTTGAGCTGTACATTCCCATTTGCACCTATGTATTTTATGTGTGTTGGTATTTGATGTGTACCATGTGCATGTCTGGTGCCCATGGAGACTAGAAGAACATCATATCCCCTGAAACCAGGGTTGCAGTCAGTTGTGAGCCTCCATGTGGGTGCTGGGAATTGAACTCTTGTTCTCTGGAAGAGCTCTTAACAACAGACCCATCCCCTTAGCCCAGCATCCCACAGGTGATTTTGTGGCCAGCGTGAGCTACCTCCTCTGCTTTCCCGGCTAGCTGCAGGCTGTTTATTTTGTGGGTAAGCCTGCCTTTACCTGGCTCCATTCATGACTCTGACCTGTTTCCAGTCTTCTTCAGCTGTGTTCTGCAATATGTGTGACTCCTTTGGATGTGGCAGCTACATCTCCCATAGGATGCACTCCCTCCAGTAGAATTGCTGGTCACAGGTGGTTGGTCACATTTAGATGGTCTGCTTTCTGCCCCCTCCTGGTCAGACATCAGGTTTTTGCCAACCAGATAGGTAGGCAAAGAACTGTTTCTCTGTGCCCCTTGTCCTTCCTCCTCTCCTTCCCCTTTTGAGACAAGGGCTTGCTTTGTCACTCTGTTGGCCTAGGACTACTGTGTAGGGCAGGCTGACTGACACCTTAAATGTGCATGCACTCTCCTGCCTCTGCCTCCCACTGCTGTGTTGTAGATTGTGCTCACCATGGCTTACTGCTGCTACTTTAGTTTGCATTTCTGAGCCAGTCGAGTTTTCACGTATTTAAGAAGCATTTGTGTCCCTTTTCTGTGTTCTTTTCACTGCTCCTTTTAAAAAACAGCTGTTACTCTTTTTCTTCCCATCTGAAATTAGGGAGATTAGCTTTGGTTGTGTTTTGAGTTACAGATATTTACTTGTAATTTGTTCTTTGTTTTCTGACTCTGTGGCATTCTTGTGCTTTACTGGGACATAACTCATGCGCCGCACTGCTCATGCATTTGTCACGTGCAGTGGGTGGTTTGTAGTTTCTTCGTAGAACTCTGAAGCCACCACCACATCTTAAAGCAGAGATGTGCCCACTGGTCATTATTCCCCAGCCCCTGGCAAACACTGATCTGTGTTCTTTCTGCAGACTTTTTCATCCTGGATATCACACAACACACATCCTTTTCTGCAGACTTCTTCATCCTGGGTATCATTTATAAACAGAGTTACACAGCCACACCCTTTTCTGCAGACTTCTTTCGCTCTGCACACAGCTTCCACGCTGTAGCATTCTCAGTTCCTCATTTCTGATAGCTTTTGCATCATTTTTTCTCTTCGACCATAGTGAGTGATGCAACAGAGGCACTAGGAATGAGTTTCTCCGGGGCACCTACCTCAAAGCTGAACCACTGGACCTCATGGAAGCGCAGAGTTTGGCATTTTAAGGAACTGTCAAACGGCTTGGTACAAAGGCTCAGTGGCAGCAGCATTGCACATGCCACCTGCTTTTGGCATTTTTTGACATGCACATGTTTCTGTCATATTTAATTATTTCTTTATTGGCTTTATATTTTGAGTTTCCGAAAGTACAGTCAACCTCTAAATTATAAAGCAGTTCTCCCATTTCTTGCTCGTCCTCTGTGGCCTTACGTTGTGATCTTTGGTCTGTAGTTCATCCTGTGCACACTGTGAATGTGTAGCCACTCCGCTGCTTTTGATACACTCCCCATTTGTCTCAACTAGAAACTCAGCTTCTCCTCCCTGCTTTGAGATTCCATTGCCACCATACATTGTGCTGTGTCTACTGTGAATGTTGTCTTCTGCTGCCCTTGGTCGCCACTGACGTATGCATTTGCTGCGTCTTTCTAGCTCTTGAGGCTTTGCTTAAACATTATTTGCTATGGGGTGGTCAGTAGGATTAGCCTGTATTATTGGCTACAGAACTTTCCAGGCTCATGTCATCTCTTTATTTTCAAAATGAAATAAAAGTATCAAAAATGAAATAGCTGGGCATGGCGGCATAGGTCTGTAATCCCCGCACTTGAAAGGCTGAAGCAGGAGGATCAAGGGTTTGAAACCAGCCTGAGTGACACAATCAGACCCTATCTCAAAACTCAACAAACTCTATAACCATGCAGCTTGAGACCACGGGTGCAGGAGTGCTCTTGTGCCTCAGGTTAAGGTCACGTTGGGCTTGTAAACTGAATTACGGAGAGCTGATGTCTTTTTCAGCTTGTGTCTTTCCATCCCTGGCACAGGGAGACAGTGTCTGTCCAGTTCCTGTTAGATGCTCTTTACAGCTGTCTTTCACCAACTTTATGCATTCTTAGACATTTATTCCTAGGTGTTTTATCTTTTGTGTGGCTAGCCTGTCTTCTTGGTCTTCACTTGGTGTTTTATTGGAAACTAAGGCAGTTGGTACAGATTCTGAACCAAAGCTGAGCTTTTAGATGCTGGGCTGTGCCCTGCTGTGGGTCATCTAGGTCCTCTGAGCCCAGGCAAGGTTGGACAGAGAAAGGCTAAGTACAGTTAGCCCCTTCCATGGTGGCCTCCATTCATTTAATTGTCCAAAAAGTCTGGGACTTTGTTTGAAGCCCTCACCTGGCACAAATGAGAAACTGAAGCTTAGAAGTTGAATGATCTCACAAGTTCCCAGTGGGCATGCATATCATATCATATCATATCATATCATAGATTCCAGTTAAAGTCTGCCCAGCCTTTGCTACACTGTGACCTGCCTGAGCAACACCATACTCTCTCTCTCTCT
>LOJH01000313.1:50714-67325 GCA_001685095.1 Ellobius talpinus | reverse complement strand
TCTTCTTCTTCTTCTTCTTCTTTCTTCTTCTTCCTCTTCCTCTTCCTCTTCCTCCCTCTTCTTCTTTTTGATTTAAAATTCATTTTATTTGTATGTGTGAGTGTTTATGTACCACATACATGCCTGGTACCAACAGAGGCCATTGGATCCTCTGGAACAAGGGTTATAGATGGTTGTGACTTGCCATCGTTGCTAGGAATCAAACCTAAGTCATCTGAAAGAGCAGCCATTGCTCTTAACCATTAAGCCATCTCTCCAGCCTCTTATTTCTTATCATGTGGTAAAAATCACCATTTCTAGTGTACAGTTCTGTGAGTTTTGACAAGTACACATGAGTGTAAACACGTCCCTAAGGTATAAACAATTCCATCACCCTTCACATTCCCTGGTCACTGTGGAGACAGTTCCTCCCCATTGAGATCCTGCTAGAGAGTCAAACAATAGTGCCTACCATTCTCATAGCAGGGGAGCCCCTGGGAAGCCCTGTAAAGGGGAGGGAAGGACATGCCTGAAATCTTGCACTCTAGAGTTCATGGGGATGCTGGGGGTTCAGGCTGGGCAAAGTTGGCATGGAGGTGAGCAGAGGGGCCTGTCAGATTCCCTGGGGACTGATGTCAAAATAGTTGTGTCCACTCCTCAGTCTCTACTTATGGGACCACTGGAGTCACTGCAGAACACACAGAGGAAATGAGTGAATGAATGTTGTTGACACGAGCCAGCCATGTCAGGGGCTCCAGTGCCTCAGACCAATGGGAATGGCAAAACCTTCCCTAGGTCAAGCACCAGGAACTGGCAAAAGCTAGTCCATGTGCAGATGTTCACAATATGGGCAGAAAATGTCCACAGCAGCCTCCTACCTCCTGGATGATTACAGCCCAAGACAGCCCCACTACAGAGACCTACTGCTCAGATTAGCTAAACCTACCTCCTTCAACTGTTTATAATAACCTACCTCCCTGAAATGATCTAGGTTTCTGGGCTGCTGCTGGGCATCTCCATCCGAGTTTGAGTTCTACCTGATCTCAAGTTTTTTTTGCATGTGTATCTGTGGGTACTTCATTCCCCGTCACCCCAGTTAGGTCAATCCCTGAGTCATACAGGTCATGGCAGGCAGTGAACAGGAGTTGGGCACTTGAGATGATGAGATGTGGGGTCCTTTTTAAACATCTGTTTTCTCTTTTAGACCAGTGGGTCCTGCGAGGTAATTTCTGTTTCCCATCTTTTAGGACACTGGGCAATGTTAGAGATGTTATCAGTCATGGCGACGAGAGCAGTATGCCTTGTGTCCTGTGGACAGACACACGATGGTGCTCATTGGTTTATTTGGGTTTTGTTGGTTGGTTGGTTGGTTGCTGTTGTTGTGGTTGTTGCTGTTGTTGTTTTGTCAGCTTTATCCAAACTAGAGCCATGTGGGAAGGGTAATCTCAATGGAAGAATGCAGCCATCAGACCAACCTGTTGGAAAGTCTGTGGGGACATTTTCTTGATTGGTGATTGATGTGTAAGGGCCCAACCCACTGTGAGGAATGCCACCATTGGGTGGGTGGCCCTAAGTGGTATTAAAAAGCAGGCCGAGCAAGCTATGAGGAGCAAGCCATTAAGTCAGTGGTTCTTAACCTTCCTCATGCTGTGACCCTTTAATACAGTTCCTCATGTTGTAGCCCCCAAACCATGAAATTATTTTATTGCTACTTCACAAATGTAATTTTTGTGACTGTTATGAATTGTATGTAAATATCTGAAATGCAAGATACCTGATATGCCACCCCTGTGAAAGGATCATCCAACCTTCCAAAGGGATTGCAACACGGGTTGGAAACCACCACATTAAGCAGTGTTCCTCCATAGTATCTGCTTCAATTCCCGCCTTGAGAGCCTGTCTTGATTTCCCTTCATGGACTGTAACATGGAGTTGTAAGCAAAATAAACTCCTTTTTTCCCCAAGTCACTTTTGATCAGTGTTTTATCACAGCAATAGAAAGCAAACTAGGGCACCATGCATGGGGCTGCCCCAGATTAATGAGCTATCCCATCCCAAACACATTCTGGTCACAGCCAAAAAACCTACTCCAGCCTACCAACTCAGTCAGGACCTGTGCTGGGTGCAGTAACTGGAAAACAGTGAACATGTGACCACTGATAGTTCAGTGGATGATTGGCTGGTCCATCTGCATCTGTGGATGAGTGAAGTCTGGAGGGTTGGGGCCTGGATGCACCCTGGTACCGTGGGATTGAGGCAGCTTCTGGTCTTCTCTGTTAATGCTTAGGCTGCTGTTTTTAAATGCCCTGATACTGGGACTGGAGAGTTGGCTCCATGGTTAAGGGCACTGGCTGTTCTTCCTGAGAAGCTGGGTTTGAGTCTCAGCCCTCACGTGGCAGCTCTTAATGACTGTAACTCCAGTTCTAGGGGACCTGACACCCTCTTCTGTGCATACACCACATAGTATACAAACATACATTCAGGCAAGCACCCACACACATGAAATAAATTCTTTTTAATATCCTGCTATTATATCAAAGCTTTTACCTAGGGGAAGCAAATCATAATAATATTAGGAAGACACAAAAATGTACACTGATACTATCTGCATGCTTATGCATGAGACAATACTCATTCACTTCACCAGTGTGGGCTGGCTACTTGCCTGTGTGCCAGGCATGGTACTAGGCAGTTGGAGACATGTAGAAGTGAGAGACACAGAGAGGGAAGAAGAAAGAGGGTCAGAGAGATGGCTCGGTTGGTAAAAGGGTTGCTATGCAAGCATGGAGACCTGAGTTCTGATCCCAGCACCCACATAAAAAGCCAGATGTGGTGGAGCATATGTAACCTCAGCACCATGAAGGGCAGAGACTGGAAGATCTTTGGGGCTTGCTGGCCACCAGTCTAACTCAGCTTCAGTGAGAGAACTTGTCTCAAAGGAATAAGGCAGAGACTGGGGTGTTAGGCTGAAGAGGGCAGACTGAGTTCTGAAACACGAGAAGAAGAGATCTCTGAGGGATGGGGGCCCAGGGGTAGGGAGTGACATATGTAAACACCTGTGGCGGAAGTGAGGCTGCCTCTTCATGAAACAGAAAGAAGGCAGGTAGTGTGACTTCAGAGGGTAGAAGAGACACTAGAGAGGCTGCAGAAGGCAGACCATGAGTGTTTCAGGTCAGAGAGAGGCTCCACTGGGGGCCAGGCCACAGCCAGACAAGTGTGCAAGCCCTAGAGAATTGGAGGCAATGGCATCTGGACCCCATAGGGTTTGTATTTAAAATCTGCTTGGGGATAACACCAGCAATACTTGCTGGCAGTTTAGAAGCAGTGGCTGAGAGACCTAGAGGGAGAGACGGAGTTTTGGGGAAGGTGGTGGCCATTTGCATAGGGAGAGGGAGGAATCCTGTCACTTTGGGAACTCTTTTAATATCCATCAGGTCACAGTGTGGAGAGAGTACAGTGAGGTAAGGCAGAAAGGCAGGGCGTGCAGAGGTCCAGCAGAGATGGAGTGGCAATCCCGTGACTCTCAGCTGCCAACAAATGGCCTGTGTCTGGAGAGTGGCCAGCCTGACTCTGCACAGTGAGGTGAAACATAGCCTGTCCTTCTCGAGTCCATGCAGGTAGTCCATGTCACAGTCCTATGGTGGTTAGGAAGCCCCTCGTAGAGCCTCCAAGGGCTTTAATGAGCCCGTGTGGACTCATAGAAGTAACAAGAAAGCAACCTGAATTCCAACCTCATGGTTCAGGGGTGGCCTGGGCACCATATACCCACTCCTGCCATCAGACGGCAGTGACCCTGCCTACCCTCATTCCACCCCCAGGTATCTGGTATCACTCCCTCAAATCCTTTGCCCTCTCCAGCTCCCTGGGCCTTCTTGGCCCTTTCCAGTCTCCACCCGCACAGGCCCAGTTTTGCACAGTAGTCCCAGCTGAGAGTTGCCTGCCTAGTTAGATCCTATGGCTTCACAGCCTCTACCTGTTCACATTGCCCCTTGCAGAGGGCAGTAGCTGCACCTGTCTATCTTGCCACCGTGCTCCCAGAGCTCAGCAGGCAGCAGGCACATGGCCAGCAGTGGCAGACTGGAACATCCTGCAATGTTGTCTTTGAACAAGGTGGCTCTGTGGTCTCCAGCCTGTGTCTGGCACGGCCTTGTTGGTGATCTGGGTCCCTGCCTTGTACAATGTCCTCTAGTCCCACATAAATTTTTACTTCTCCCTTCAGGCAGTCCCTCCATAATCTGCTTTCTTGTCTATTAATAGGGCCCCATTTCTTTTCCCATCACGGGGGTGTTAGGAAGCACTTTGAGTGAACGAGAGCACAGACTTAAACGGCCGCTGCCAGGAGGGTATGTTGCTTGGAGTCAGTCACTTGGGATACCAAATGCCAAAGTGAAATGTGGGGTGTGGCTAGGGTACCCCCAATGCCAAGATTCTCACCATGAACAGCTGGTCTGGGTCTGAAGGAAGCAGGACTTGGGGCAGAGGGACAGGCTTGGCTTTCCTATGTATTGTTTGGATCTATTGCCAAGAAGGTCAAGGGCTCCCCAGACACCTGGCTGAATGTTATGGAAAGTTCTGAGAGAAACCCTTCATTGGAAATCCTTCTTTGATAATCATGTCTTTAATGCTCAAAGTACTGCCCCAAAAGCAACCCTCCCAGGCCTGTTGGGGTAAAGACTGAGCCAGCTTGCAAGGGCCTCAGGTGTCTGTCACACTGGGTTCACTTTAGCCCAGTGTTCAGCCGGCTGGGTTTTGAGAGTAAATGAAAGAGAGCCTTAGGGAAGAAGGGAAGCACAAGCAGCACGTACATGGTGTGTGAAGACGTGAGCTTGCTGGGTACGGCACTGGGAATGAGGACCCTGACTCTGCCCATCCCTGAATCTTCAGTGCCAGCTGTAGCCAGTGTCCCCAGATGTCTGCTAAAGGAAGGTGCAGCTGTTGGACCTTGTATGTAATCACTGCACACTTACTAAGCACCTGCTGCAGGCTAAGCATAGCTCCAGGGCTAGACACCAGCTCCAGCCATCTGAGGGACGCCATTCCCGTGAAGTGGTATATGGATGGTACCAGCACACCTGTGTCACCTAGTGTCCCCTCTGTTCCTTGTGCCTCTGTCCCCATACCACCACAAAGGCCACCCAGAACTTCCACGTGGGTCTGGCTTGTAGGGCTGTCCATGCCTCTTTCTCTCACTGCGTCTCAGCCTGGTCCTCTTCTATCACACTGCACCACAAGCCTTTCTAGGAGTCACCAGGCTCTGCCACCTTCTGAGACTTTGTGATTGCTGCTCCTCCCATCACCAACATGTTCCTCAAATTTACATGGCTAAGTCATGTGCTCCATTCCTCCGTCAAATCCGAGGCTGCTCCTTCCCAGTCCACCTCGGCTGTGAGGCCCTCTGTCCCACTTTTATGCTTTTTCACAAAGTGCATAAAACCTGAGCAGTGATCTCAGAACAAGCAGCTAGCTCATTCGATCCACGTTCGTTGTCTCCCGGCTGGGACGCATGCCCTGGGAGCAATGACCCTTCCATCATGCTCTCCCTGTGTTCACAGCACAGGCCAGAAACGATGTCCCTGTGTGGTGGCTGACAGAGGTACCCAATCCCTCCTGAGACCCCTCTGTGAAGAGGACAAAACAGAGTGCTGGCTGTCGATCTTGGCTTTGGGTCCATACCTGCAATCTGTCCGCTTCCTGGCTCTGGAAGCTCACGGCAGCCTCTGCACTAGCTCTGGTCAACACACTCAAGTTCCGGTCTCAGGGAAAGCAGTGACTTCAAACTGAGGATTCCTCCCCCTGGACGGCACACTGCTGCCTCAGAATGGAGAAGGTATTTTTAAATGTTCTTGCAAGCGCCAAAGTATGTCTTGTTAAAAATAAGGTTTGTGCGCATTGAGATGCTGCTCGGGTTCGCCTGCCGCCGCAGTGTTTAAATTAGCCACATCGTGCACCCAGCGAATTCCGAGCAACGTGTGAATCATTCGGGGTGAAAAAGTTGGAGCTGATATTTGCTGAGGTCGTTCAGTATTTACCCTGCAAACCCCTCCCCAGAACTGCTCCGTGCTGGCTCTGCAAATATCAAAGCCTTTCCCAGCACACAGTCCTGTACACCTTCCCCATTTCAAAGCTCTGGAAGCCTAGGGCCGAAGTTCAATGACTTGGCCAGATTCCGATGGCTGGTGCCCTTAAAAGAAAGTTTTAGTGGTATTTTGGTCACAGCAAAGACCTCAATCAATCCTGCCTGCATTTCCCTATATAATGAGGAACATGGGTCCTTTGTGGCAATATTTTGATTCCTGGCAGAGCCAGAGAAGAACCTCCCATGTATATCCTTATTGGCAGTCTTTTGTGGCCCACAAATGTCATCTTCAGAGTGTCCACCTGCAATTCCTAGGTCCCCAGTTTTGGGCAGCCATAGCAGCTGCCACAATACAATACTGCAACACAATTGGTGACTTCCTCTGTGACACACATGTGCTGAGCAATGCAGCATGCCATATCCCGTGTTGTGTGCTGGAGTCACAGGAAGGAAGCACAGATCCCAGTGCCCTAGGAAGCCTGATCAAAAGTGGAAGGGCTGGCAGTACCCCAGGAGCCTGTCAGGGAACCACTCTGTGGTTTTCAGCACCTTCAGCACAAGTCTGGATGCAGACATATTTTTCCTTGTTCTTTCTTAGGTTGGATTCGTGGGCCATTTGTCGTCCCACCCCCTTCAGACTTGGCACAAGGGATCGTTTTCAGTTTAGCCACTCTGGCAGGTGTGTGATAGTACTCATCCCACAGTAGTCAAAAAAGGAGGGTTCAGAGAAGCTGTGCCCTTCACCCTAGATCACACAGCTTCTGATGATAGCGTAGGCTCAAACCTAGGAATTCTGGATCCTGGCACTGTCATGACCATGAAAGGAGCAGGGATCAGGATACAATCTATGAGTGTCATCAGAGCGTGAAGTGGGCAGTGGAAGGTTGGGAGTCATGAGAGGCTCTCAGTTCAGGGCGCCCTCCCCTATGGCTCAGTATCAGAAGGGAGGCCCAGGCTCACAGGTCCACCCTGCCCTTACCTGGCAGTACACGTCTGTGGGCCTATCAGAGCAGACACTGCACAGCCAGAGTCCTCTCAGAGTGCCCAAATCTGAGGAAGTTCCTTAGGGAAACAGCATGTTCTGGGGTCAGAGGAGCAAGGAAGAACCAGAGCCCTGGGGGACACAGACCTGGTTTTGGCCCAGGCTCAGGCTTCCCTAGCCCTGGGTCCTTTAGCTGCACCCAAGGTATTTAGACTGGGACAGAAGACAAGAGAAATCAATAACTGAGACCTGCTCTCCACTGTGCCCAGTGTTGACCAGGAGCCTTGTTCAGTTCCCCCCAACCCCCACCCTGCAGCCTGATAATTACCCATGACCCAAAGAGAAGAAGCAGGCTGTTTTCTGGGGACCCTGGGCATCTCTTGGGTTTTCTGTGGCATGACAGTAGGACTGCCACCCACCACCCTGGCCACCCCACCCACTGTTCTCCTGTGCATCTGATTCTTGTATGGGTCTGTTCTATAAACATCACCTTGGTGGGCAGTGTCTGGAAGTCCAGATTCCAATAAGGCTCCCAGCAGACATGGCCTATGGTCATGCAGGTTACCTAGTGTGAGCAACACCCATGTCTCTGTCACTCTAACTAATGCCTGAAAGAAGCTGAGGGAGAAAAGGTACTGGGTCACTTGGTGTGGTGGCACATGCTTATAATCCCAGCACTCAAGAGGAAGAGACTGGAAGACTAGGAATTCAAAGTCATCCTGGCTACACGGTGATTTTGAGGCTAACGTGGTCTACATCCTGTCTCAAAAATAAACAACAACAACAAAAAAAAAGAATTGGCAAAGTAGGAAGGGGAGGTGGGGAGATAGCTCACTTAAATGCATGCCAAGCACACAGTCACACACACACGTGAAGAAGGCATTTGGGGCTCACAGTTATAGCTCAGGGGTCATCAATATAGCAAGGAAGGGGCTGCAAGTGGAGGCCATGACTCCAGTGGCAGAAGCAAGAGACATAGCTGGTTCACAAGGCTGCAGGGAGGAAGCAGAGGAAACCAGACTGGGACCAGGAGTGGGTGTAACTTCAAAGCACACCCCAGGGACCCACTTCCACCAGCCAGGTCCCATCTCCTAAAGGCTCTGCAGTCTTTAGTGCCACGCTCAGCCCAGCAGCTGGGAAGACAGAGCCCAGGGGAAGCCTCTAGACTGAGCAGTTCCCTGCCCTGCCATTCCTCCATTGTCTGACTCTAGGAGGGTAGCAGAAGGCCTTAGGAGACCTCTGGAGACCTAGCCATGATCTGCAGCCCCTCAACCTAGTCAAACAGAAAGGCTTCCCACTGACAGACTCTACTACGGCAGTCCCTCTTCCGTCATATGAAAGAGGCCTCCTTTCCTCTGCCTGCTTTCCTGGGGCCTGTCCTTATGTCCCTGCCTCTACTTCTCCAATGACTGCATGGGCTCCTTTTGACTTCTGCCTTGCACATATATGTATAGATGCTGTTGTTTGTTCTGAGCTACCATAACCTATGCCCGCCTCAGGCACCTGCATGTGTTCAAGCTCCAGCTGCCATCAGCCATGAATCCTGTCTGGAATGGGCTCCATGCCGGCCACTCTTCCCAGGGATCTTTCCAGCCATAGCTTCATTTGAGCATCACTAGTCTCGGTTTTTTGTCATTCTAGCCTCAGTTTTGTCAGGGTGGAATAGGTAACTTTGCCTGGCACTGGATCCTAAAAGATTCTCCAACCCCATTCTATCCCCTCTTTCCAGGGTCCTCCCAGGGATAAGCAGTCGTACTGTGATCTCAGGCAGCAACCCCAGAGTAGGTGACTCCATGGAGGATTTATTCAGGACTTGATGCCTGCAGGACTGAGTATAACCTAACTATGTTTTGGTTCTCCCCACCCTATAGCCAGAGAGCCAGGCAAGCCTGAGGATCCCACCCCAGCCCCTCTCCTACTTGGACCACCCCCAGGTCAATACTCTCTGATCCCTGGTGATCCACTTTTCCCTCCCCCACCTGCTTGTTGCTATATAACCATAAGCTTTGCATTATTCAAAGCACATAGATTCAGATGCAGAGAGATCAGGAGAGGTCGTCATAAGGAAAACCTTACCCAACGTGTTCTAAGGTGGGGTGAGAGGTGATCAGGTAGATCCCTAGGAAGACCTACAGAAACACCCATGGTCGCTGCCAGGGCCACCCAAGGCAGAGCTGCACCCCATCCAGCAGAAGTCTAGCAACCAGTGGTGGCAAGATCTTGCAAAGCTCCAAGCTAGATGACATGCAGGCTTAGCAGAAGCCTGTGCCCTTGTGTGAGAGACATGGGGACCAAAACGGATGAAAACAGAAACTAGGAGAAAATAGAGCCTGTGCAAAATGCAAGTGCTAAGTTCTAAATGCCAGGGTAATTAGCTAATATCTCTGAGCGCTGCTCCATCCAGGAAACAGCAGAGCAGTAAGAGGCCCCTTGTGAATACATGAAGAGCTCTTAGAAAGTAACATTTGAAAGTCACAGAAAGGACCCTCAGTAGAGTTAAGAATTGGAGCTGACAAATGTGGTTCTTGGTGGCTATTTGGGGAGGAATCGCTCTGAGCACAGAGGGCCAGGGCCAGGCCCAGGCCATGTTTGCTGGACTGGCAGTGTGCAGAGGAAAGTAATGGATTTGTTTAGGTGACGTGTGCTCTAGAACAGCCTAGAGGAACAGTCTGCCTAGGACTGGAACCCATCCCAGCCATGACACAATAAAGTGAAACCCATGGAGTAGGAGGCCTTGGAGTGTGGAGCTAGGCACCTGGGCCTGCCAGATCAGGGTGTGGGTAGAGACAGGAGCATGTATTCCTACAAGCTCTGGGGAGTTTGATACAGAAAACCCTGAGAGACCCTAGCCAAGGGGGAATGGAGCCAGCTGTCAGGAGCAGAGGGATAGATATGGAGCAGAGGTGATTTTGAAACCCATGGATGGTATTCTTCAAGCCAAGCTGGGCCATGCAGGTGCAAGGAAATCATTACTAATTTTAAAATTACTCTTCGATATTCAGCAGTGAAATCACGAATTCAGGAAGCAATTAACATAGATGTTCAATCAATTATTCATGGCCTCACTGATGTTACAGCAGTAATCAAATTGGCCTTTTAATATGTATTTTTTTCTTTTAATTAACCCTACCCCAAGCTAAAGATTCCATGCAGCAATATATTTGACTTACTTTTTTAAAAGGAGAAGGATGTAGGATGTAAACTGGGAGTTGATTCGTCATTATAGTTCGTCAGAGACACCCACAAGCAGAATCTACCACACATGCATGTGTGTGTGTCTGTCTGTCAATCTGTGTGTGCACATGTGTGTGCGCACATGCATCTGTGTGTGTTTTTGTGTGATCAAGACATGTGGTTGATGTCTTGATCACATGGCTTGAGATGTGCTCAGAGTTCCTAAAACCATCTTCCTTTGCCTTTGGGGGCTAGCCTCCACCATCCATGATTGGATGAAATGTGAGGTGCCTGTCTGCGGTAGAATAGAAAATAATGTAGTCAGGAGCCAGGGTCCACATTCTACTTTCCAAAATCAATTGCCAGATTACAGAGTTACCTTGGGTTGCCCCTGAGCCTCAGTTTCCCACAGTAAGAGGACTGTAACTAAACACTGCCCAGAGACCTCTAACTCAGACATAATTCTCTTACCACAGTGGTCCTGGCCTTCTGTTCACCAGTGTGAATAAGCCCTTCTTCCTGTGAGAAGTAGGCAGAGGAGGTAGTGCATATGGGGTACTCAGAGTCACTCCTTGTAGGAGAGCATATGGGGTACTCCGTACTCTGCTAACCACCCGGTCACTGCTAACACTCACCAAGCTCTTTGTGCTAAGTGATTTTTTTAATTATGGTTAAAGATACACAACTTAGAATTTCACACTTAGGCCATTTCTAAGTATGGAAGCCAGTGTCTGAGTTTGAGGTTCAAGGGAGACACTGAGACAGATTGTCCTTTGAGATAAGAGGTTTTATTAGAAGAGTTACTCGTCGTAGTACAGCCCCCCAAGTGCTAGGATGGCAGGTGTGAGCCACCACCCCAGCCTCTTCAACAGTTCTCTGCTGACAGGTCTGCGGACAGCTGGGGTTCACTGGGCCAGGCTGGCCTTCTTCACCCCCAACCCTCTGCCTCAGGTCAGCAGCAGGTTCAGTCTGGAGCTGGTCTCATGGTGAGGCCAGGGGCAGAAGGGCGGAAGGACCCTGCCCTGCCGGACCAGCCGAGGTCTACATTCTAGCTGGTACTCTCATCCCATTAGGAAAAGCAAGGGACGGCCGCTTTGAGGGGAGCAGCTGCAGTCACCCAGCAGGTGGACTCCAGGAAAGCAGGATGCAGGTGTCAATGTCACAGCTCCTAGAACTGCATGTTAGGGGGTCAGTAATTCCAGCCTCGAAAGCTGCCAGAAAGCGTTTGCTGAGGTGCTGCAAGAAATCACAAGATGCCATGTATTAAGGATCCCGGCCATGCTGACTTCCTTTATGAGGGCCTGTCTGGGGTGCGTCCTTAAGAAAGAACAAAATTTCCCAGAGCTCCTTCCCACTGCAATGGTGTTCACCTTGGTAGAAATCTCCAGAGCCCTGCTTGGCATTCATTCGGTGCTTCTGAGGTCCGGAGCCTCTCTGGGTGCCTTCCCTGATGGACTTGGGCTTTTCCTAGGCTTCTGCCATACACCATGTCCCTTCCTTGCTCCCACCACCTCTTAGACATATGCACACAGGGAAGAAGACTCTATTCCACGACATCTGACACTGTAGAGTCAGCAAGGCACAGTGCCCTTGGACTCGACACACTGTCCTCTCACAGGCCCTAGTATCTCTGCTGAAGGACCCATCACTGACATCACCAGGCAAGGGCAGTCTCCAACTTCTGCCCACCTGGGGGAGCTGGAGACCCAAGTAGTAGCCCTGCTCTGTAGACAGCACATCCTTATTGAAAATAGATGACGTGTTTCAAGGAAATTTCTAGAATACCTTCCCCTCCCCAATACCTGAGTCTGGTGTGGGCTCTTAGAATAACAAGGATGTGGAGTGGTTCTCTCTTTTTGTTTCAGACCTTGGGGCTGGGAGGAGCATATGAAGATGAAGATGGCCTACTCACTGGTACAGAATGGAGAGTTAAGCCAAGCCCTCTGTACAGGCTTTAGTTATGGTGGAATTTATTTTGGAGATGGGTTGGGGAGCTGGGCTCTGGGACAAGGTTTGTCTCTCTGCAGGGTGGAGAACAAGGCTGCTCAAGCCTAGCTCACAGTGGCACACGAGGGGCTAAGGCTATGTTTAAGCCATGGCAGAATCCAAAAGCTCCTGACTCCAGGCCAGGGGTCTCTGTCTGGGCTCTGGCAGGGACCTGCCCATTCCAGCTCATTGACCAACATTCCAGGGGAGTTTCTATACCACTCTTTCTTCTGAGAGGTGAGCCACGTGCTCAGGTCATTTCACCAAAGAAAGCGAGTAGTCTCTGTTCTAGACCCACCCTTAATCGAGGGAAATCAATAAAGGTATTCATAATGACTTCATTGTTTGGGGAACAACAAATCAATCCTATGAAGGCCTAGCTCAGTCTGCTGTGGCTATGATTTTTAAAACCAGAACTAATTGCTCAGACATTCTTGGTGCCCGTGGGAAGGTGGAATCCTCTCACTAATAGAACTTAAGAGTGCCAAGTTATCTCCATTATCACCTCAGCCTTCAGATCAGAAAACGCTGGGCAGCTCTGACTCTACAGTGAGTTGTGACAGAGTTGATAGTCCAGACAGCTAGATCCTCAACCCCAATATGAGGTCCTCGTCACCTCTAGGTCCCAAACTGCACTGTGTAGCTCTGCCTCCTGAGGATTTCCTTACAGATGCACACTTTGCCCCTGAGTTCAAGCATGGCCTGAAACCCTGTGCGTGATGGTTTGAATGAGAATGCCCCTGCTGTAGTCTCAGGCATTTGAACATGTGGTTTCTAGTTGGTGGTGCTGTTTGGGTAGATTTATGAAATGTGGCCATACTGGAGGACACACATCACTGGAGTTGGCCTTTGAGGTTTCTGAGCTTCCCACCATCCCCAGTGCTTACTCTCTGCTTCATGCTTGCAGTTCACGATGTGAGACCTCAACTTCCTGCCCCTGCCACCAGGCCTCCACTCCACCAGTGTGGACTCTAACACTCTAGAACCATAGCCCAAATAAACTGTTCTGTAAATCTTCTAGGTCATGGTACGGGAACAGAAAAGCAACTAATAGGATGTGTTTGTGATAAGCACCTCATCGATTTTCACTCCAAAACTCAGAGGGGCCTGACTGTCCCCATTTCATAGAGAAGGAAACAGGAGCAAAGGAAACATAGTGGAGGATGTCGACTACCGGCTCCCAAAGACGTCAGCACTCTAATCCTGGGAACCGAGGAGCCTAGGTGCCAGGTGATTTCACAGCATGACGAAGGTTGCCGAAGCTGATGTGGGAAAGGAAGCTGGCCAAAGTTCCTGCAGCTTCAGTGTTGAGAAGCTTCCTCAACTGTGGCCAGGAGCTGGGACTATAGCAAGGGGATCAGGGAGTGTGTCATCGCTAGCTCTGCAGACAGGAAGGAGGGCATATGAGCCAGGATGGCAGACAATGCAGAAAAGGTCAGCAAGTAGTTTCTGCCAGGGCTCCAAGAAGCTGTGATCCCTCTGACAGCCCAACTTCTGCCCAGTGAGGATGGCACCGCCCTTCCAGAGCTGTCAGATGCGGACTGAAGCCCCTAAGCCTGGGGTACACAGTTGACCTGCCAGTAGTCACAGCTGGAGTGGCTCACCAGGGAAAGTGGAGCCAGATGTGGGTCCCCCATCCTTATTCCCCTGCCCATCCCTAATGAGTGAACATTCTCTGGATGGAAGCTAAACTCTGATTGTAAACTGGAATCCTAGAATTACAGAAAAGACCACCAGGCCATGGAGGGACTCTGAACATGGATTGGGCGTCGAGCTAGGGGCTGTTTACTCACAATTAAGGCCTCAGCCTTCATGGTAAAAGGATCCTGGGGAAAACCTATTATTCAGACTCACTGCACGGAACCTACCAGTTCCTTTCCCAAGAGGGAAAATCAGGGGCAGGCATTTCAATCTCTCGAATGGGAAGGTCAACTCTAAGTCACCAGAGGGACTGAAAAGGTTCTGACTCCCCACATCCAGGGTATGTGACAAGTGTCCTGGGTAGTGGAGAGCCACATTTGAGCATTTATACTCTGTCCACAGACACTGTTAAAGTGGCCCAAGTGAGGCTTCCAGCTTAGCACCCCATTAATTCCCTTTCTTCCCACTCTTAGAAACTCTGGTGAATCCTCCAGCTTCCCAGATGTCCAGGGCAGTGTTTGGGCAGTGGCATCCACAGGTGCAGACAGGTGGGACTGTCACTACCTTCTGTGGCTCTGTGTTGGTAAGTCTTCCAGCCCGGCTGCTCTGGCAGATCACTGTGCTTCTGGAGACTGTGCCCCTCCACCAGCACCTCACGGTATTGGACTCAGACCCTTTCTGGCTCCAGCACTCCAAAAGGTTTCTTTTACTAAGGCTTTGTGTTCCTCCTTGACTTCCCCTTTCTGCACCCTGTCTGCAGCTTTGTCCTACGAACAGCCTCTGCAAACTCAAGTTTACATTCCAGTTGGTGTGTGTGTGTTTCATGAAAATAATCTGTAACTACTAAATCTATAAATATCTGTTGGGTGCTGCCCATGAGCACTAGCACCATACTGGAAGGAGGGAGACAGCTTCACAAAACATCCCTTTTCTACCAGTCCTCATGATGGACCTGGAACAAGTACTTTGAAGGTGAGGTTTCCCGTTTGTCATCTGCACAGCCAGAACAATGGAGGTGCATGCTGACAGTGGCCCTTGCTTTCCTGTTTGTTTTAGCATGCTACCTAGAGTGGGATGTACCTTAGGGTCACATGGCTCTCATGTCCCTTGTGGTGTGTCTCCTCTCGAAGGCTCTGCTCCCTCCTCTGTAAGAGAGAGCAGTGCAAGCTTGCTTCTAAGTTAGCGGAAGGTTCACTGGAGCTGTGAAGGATCTGTAGACAGTTCTGCGGAAGTTCTGCTGAACCTATGGTGGTTTTTTTGTTTGTTTGTTTCCAGTTGATAGCAATGGGTAGGTTTGAATTTTGCCTACCTCTTGTTCAAACAAAAGCTAGGTGGAGGAAATGGAAAACTGAGGTTTTGTAATAACCAGAGCAATGGTCTACAAGCTGAGGAGAGGAACCACAGGGGTGGCAAAGCAGCAAGTCAGGAGAATCACTTGCATGGTGACAGAGGGGTCTTACCAGGAAGTGTCATGCATGCTTGCCAATCCAAATAAGGCCCCGGCCCCAACAGCTTACTTTCAGAAGGACCCCAAACATTCAGTATTTGACTGAAGGGTCCTAGCTAGAACTGAGGTGTAGGATGTGGAGTCCCTCTTTAGATCATACTCCTGAGCCCCAAGTTCCTTGACATGTCAGAGACATGGAGTTTTCCATGAAACCTCCTGGAAAGAGCCTCTTCTGTCCTTGGGAATCAGGTGTGTGGCTATTTGTACCTTGATCACCCTCCTGTTGGTCCTGCCAGGTACTGAGGAGTGGGAAATCCTTATGGGTACACAATCGATGGAAAGAAGGTGAAGACCTCATTCTGGGAAGAAGCTTACTGGGCTCATGAGACAGGGTCCAGCACCAGACCTCTTGTTCCCTAAATATTAACAGACCCAGGAGCCATCTAAACAGCTGGCACTTACCAGGGTCCCCTCTGCTGTGGCTTCTCCATGAAGCACTTGTCCCTCCCAGCCTGTGTGGCTACCTTGCATTCACTCACAGTTGGCATGTGACAAGACACACTTAGCAAGGCTGTGCAGATTTCCTGAGGTCACACAGCTGATGAGCAGGACCTTCAGGTTCCAGAGACAGAGAGGAGAGAAGGCAATTTCCTGCACCTTCTCCAGCCTCTAAGCCTTTCTCTTTTGATCATGAACCAAAGTTGAAGTTAGCAATGCTGAACACTTCTGACTTAGGAGAAGCCATTCTTCCTGTTTGGCAGGGCTTTGATTTCTATGACTATAATGAGGTTCTTGACCCTGTCCGGTTCTCTGGAGACAGACTAGCTGGTACCAGGAGGAACAACTGTGGGGAGAGAGCCGATCTGAAAATGGATGAAGCATCCAAATTATCACCATAGCTAAAGGTTTTAAGACTGCCTGGCATGTCTCAGAGAGGCCCCGCAGTGTCCATGTGGAAAACCACCTGTGATGTGGTCATCAGTAAGAACCCCATTTGTATGAAACTGACCCCAGCATCTGTGACATCTTAATCCACCAATAGATATATCCTAAAGTTTCCAAGAATGCAACTGTCCGGGAAGTCAGTGAAGAGCTATGTTTGGTGCTATAGAGAGTTTCACTAACTGGTACCATTTTCAGGAGTATAGCCAACAGCACTACCCATGGTACCTGAGATGCCAACACAGCAGTCTTACCCATGTTGAAAGCTGCACCACTCCAGGAGGCATGATGCACAAACATATACATTCAGCCCTCACCAAAATGTCAAGCATTAAGCACACACACACACACACACACACACACACACACACACACACACACACA
>LOJH01000313.1:37438-50702 GCA_001685095.1 Ellobius talpinus | reverse complement strand
CACACACACACACACACACACACACACACAGACTGGCAGTCCTGGGAGGAGCCACCATCAAAAGGAAAATCTCTCCTTTGACCATGCTCAGGTCTAACAATGGGGATGCTCCCACATGCTGTGTGCATGCACACGCATGTGTGTATGCATGCATGTGTGTGTGTGCATGTGTGTGCATGCCTGTATACACCATTCTTTCATTTCTCCCAACTGCTGCTCATGCCCCTTCTCCATTCCTGCCTCTGCTACCACCTCCTCACCACACCTTACCACATATCCCATGTCCAGGAAGCACAAAGAGACCAGTTGATACCCAACATTGGTAGGCCAGTCTGATCTCTGCATGGGGTTACCTGCTGGGGCAATGATGGGTGCAACTGAACCCCACAGGTGGTTGTCAAAGCAAGAACCAATTTTCTTCTAAACCTAGCTTTGCTTCTTAAGAGCTGTATGTCCTTGAACAAGTTGCTTAGCCTCTATGAGGTCCACTTTCCTCTTTTGCAAAAGGAGGATGCCCTTGGTGAGTTGTTTGCAGGAGTTCAATGTCATTATCTAAGCAAGATGTTTGACACAGTGGCCTGGTTTACTTCATGTCCCTTTAAGGAAGCTGGGCTGTGTGATACTGAGAGCACAAGAGCAGTGTCCCCAGTTCCTCCCTGTCTGAGTCTAACTCCGTAGCTGATGGAGGGATGGTCAGAGCCTAGGCTCTCAGTCTGGGGGACCAGGTATAAGGAAGCCCTGGTTTTGAGACTGTTCAAGGCTGACCCCAAGCTGCCAGGGCCTGGTCGTGTCACCCGTGGAAGCCTGGCAGCAAAGGCTCTTTACATTCAATGTGACACCAGAAGACATGGAGCATGAAATCTGAAGACGCTAAGAGACAGAAGACGACAGCGTGAGGAATCTACGTCACACACAGCATGGCTGCTTTAAATTTGCTTATGAGTTCCCCAGCTGCCAAAGCAAAGAAGGAAACCAAAGTGATCGAGCCCAGGCACAGGTGCAATGAAGCTTCCACATCATTTTCCTATAGAATGTATAAATTGAGACTATGTAACCTAATTCCTGCTAGTGGACGTTCAGGCTGGTGACAACTTAGCAGTTGCTCTAACGTAATTTAAGCCCTCAACTGAGTTTAAAGCCTAACTCTGCTGCTTGAAGCCGTGAGACCTTGAGTAGACCAGCTCACCTCTCTGAGGTTCAGTTTCTCCATCTATAAAGTGCCCCTCCCTGCTACTTCCGGTGTCTCTCTATATGTTCCAGGTCTTCTTGTAGAAAGCTTTCTCATTGAGACCGCCAGCCTGCAAATAACGGCACAGAGACTTCTTATTTATTATGAAAGCTAGGCCTTAGCTTAGGCTTTTTTTAACTAGTTCTTATAACTTAATTAACCAATGAATTTAATCTATGTTCTGTAACATGGCTTGATTTTCTCTCCTCACTATGGCATGTCAGACTTGCTCCGAGTCTGCTACTGTCTCTACCTTTCTTCTTCCCAGAGTCCTCTGTATCCCTGGAAGTCCTGCCTAACCTCTTTCCCCCTAGCTATTGGCCATTCAGTTATTTATTAAACCAATCATAATGACCCATCTTCACACAGTAAAGAAATACTCTGCAACATCTTCCAAAACCTCTATGGCAATTCTGGTCAGCTAGTAGCTAGCTCCACCCTCTGATTCAAGGTCAACCTTGTCGTCAGTCTCTGGAGTGTCAACAGAAGGCACAGTAGGTCAGGGAAGGTCTTCCTGCAGCAGTGACTGGGTAATCAGAGGGACTCCCTAGGAAGAAAGCAGGACACAAGTGCTGCAGACAGAAGGAGCTGTACTTGGGAAGTTCCTGGGGTAGGAAAGAATTGTGTGCTTGGTGAACTCAGAGGTGGCGCTGGGAGGAGGGTAGTGCAGACTGCAGGAGACACATGCATTTGGAATGGCGTCCACACTGTTGAAGAGGCACTGTGGAACAGTTTCAGTGAGGCATCAGGGGACAGGTGGAAGGTGCCACCTCCTTCAAGCTGGAGATGGTAGCAATGGTGGAAGAGAGACAGGATTAATGTCAAGTGACTCATCCACAGGACCTGCCGATGAACAATGGGCAGCAGTGTGTGGTGACGGCCTGGGTGTGGGGTGATGAACTGGAGCATGGGACAATGGGCCATGACAGGCCCTGGTAGATTATAGCATGGGGTGAAGGGGGGCACTCAGCAGGCTACAGGCTGTAGGAACCACATTAATGGAGATACTGACTAGGTGAGGCCAGGAATCCAACCAGGACCAAGGAATAAAAGAGTGGAAACCCTTAGAATGTTCTTTGACTTTCCAGTTACATCAGAACCTGAGCTGACCCAGGTGGCTTGCATGCCTCTCCTTAACTACCCGCCCAGCTCTGTCCTTCCTACCCCAGAGGCCAGTCCTGTGCATCTCTTCCCAGCCATCCTGAAAATCTGGGGACATATATTGCCTTTGCAGAGCCCTGGCTCCTGAGGGCTCCATCGTGATTGGCAGTGACACCTCATTGTTAAAGGTGTCCACTACTCTGTGGCTCTCTGGTTCTCACTGGCTTCTCTGCAGCTCAACGGCTGCCTTTGAGCCGCTCCCATCTCATTATCCCAGGAGTCCCTACTTCTTTTTTGTGAAAATTTAATTGCCTGCTGTATTTGAAAGGGTCTCAACCAGCTGCTCAGGTTTAGGGAGTTGGAGTCAAACGCACCCTGATCAAAGACTGCATGAGGCCAGCGTGGTTCTCCTTAATTTCGGAGCCACTTGACTCCTCCCAAAATGGAAACCAAATTGCTCAGTGCGGAGACTTGAAAGGCATCTTGTTGAGCAGCTCAAAAGTGTGAGCTGCCTGCTGCATGCCTAAAGGGAACTCTTTGGGAGGTGAACACCCAGGGTGCAGGCCTCGATCCCTGTGGAGATGCAGGTGCCCAGCTCCCACTCCTGCATTGACTTCAGGCCCCTTGAACATTCCTTTATTCTTTTTATTTAAAAGCCCATGGTCAGAGTCTCCAGCCCAAACTGGTCTCAAATTCTCTATGACCTTGTATCTCTGATACTCCTGCCTCTGTCCCCAAAGTGCTAAGATCACAAGCATGTGCCATCACAACTGTTTTGTTGCGGTGCGGGGGATTGATCCTAAGGCTTCACGCATGCTAGGCAAGCACTCTGCCAGTGAGCCACATCTCCAGCCCCAGGTGCTCCTTTACCATCAAGTCAAGATGAATTGCAAGGCGCCTGTGGGCTCAGCACATCTTCTCCAAGCACTCCAACCCCCTCACAGGCTTGATGCAAACCCAGCGAGCACCACAGGATCATCTCTCTGGGCTGTAGCTGTCTATGCAGAGGGATGCTAGAGTCCCCCCCTGTCTCCTGCCACTAATAGTGTCAGCCGTTTCTGCTGTATCTAAGAACACATTGCACCCACCCTACTTAACTTCATTCACCCTGGGATGCGCACCACAAAACTAAGGATGCCAGGGGAGCAGGCAGCGCTTCTCAGAGAGGAAGAGTATCTCATCTGGAACATGTTGGGAAACAAATCTGTGCTTGAAGGGCAGAGATTAACAGGTGTGACATTGTGAGCCCTGGGCTTATAAATAGCAGAAGAGGTGACAGGAGCAGCTGGCCTCACTCCTGCCATGTGCAGGGCCACCTTCTGCTACTCTCCTCAGTTGGCCGCATCCCGGGCTATTCTCTCCCCCTCCCCTCCCTTCTTCTAGCTTCCTTTCCTATTCTTCTAACCTCTCCCCGTAATAACCATCTTTTTCTCCCCCACCCCAAGTTCCATGCCCATTTCTATTGTCGGCCCAAGAAGTCTCTGAGTTTCTCAAGCCAGGCTTTCTTTCTGTTCAAATAATTCAGTCTGCCTTACACACAAAAGGGAATTGATTGGCCTGAGTAACTGGACCGTGTTGGGATGGACGTCAGGCATGGCTGGATCCAGTGGTGGCACAATGTCCTCAACACCTACTCTCTCCCTCTCTCACCCCCTGTGCTGGCAGCCAAAGGTGCCTCCTATACACTCGGGGCTCCCCTTCCCTAGTGCAGCCACACCAGTAGGAAGAGAAAGACAAGCACTCTGCTCGCACTCTGGTTCCAGCCAGGCTTCAGGCCGATGATGTGTCCATCCACAAGCAGACCATGGCTGGGCACTGTGAAGCTCGTTATAGTCACAACAAGGGATTCAGTTTCATCCTAGGAGCCCCAGTTGGGATCAGTCCATCTGAGCTGTGAAGTCAGAGTGCTCTGTGTGGAGGGGGAGCCATAGGCTGCCTGGGGACTCATAGGTACCCACAAGAGCCCACAGGGCCCTGTCTCTTTGATACTTTATTGGGATTCTGTCCTGACCTTCCTAATACTATCTCATTTTGATCGGTATCTCTCAAGTCACTGTAACCACGAGGTGGCTCACCTCCAGCATTCCAACTAGCTGGTCTCTCCTCCACATCCTCTGCTTCCCCCCAAAATGGCCCACTCACCGTGTAGGAACAATAAGGATAGCAGAGTCACTCTGCTCTGGGTTCCAGTCCTGACATCCCTCTTCCCAAGATGAACAATCCAGCAGCGGTCTAGAATATTCCTCTGGGACATGTGTCCTTCCCAGGAGTCCTGGCACCCTCCCTTTCCTGAGTGTAGCTCGTCCTACTGTGTCCCCACAGCACTACACCACAAGATACCTAAGCACAGGAAACCAGAGCTCCAGAAGCCCCTCTGCAGCCTGGGGGTTCCCTGTGTGTGCCCCCCTCTGTGTGTTACCCTCCTTGCCTTTCCCTGGGAACCCAACTCCAAGTTCCCTGGCAACTCAGAGCTCCTGGTAGGCCTTCCAGGGGGTCCTTTTCCCAAGACCTCGGGAGTCCACCCTTCCCAAGTCACCAGCTCTGCAGCATCTCTGCCTACCTGCTACACAGGTGGCATCTCTGCACCTCTATAACTGTGCCTTCCAGATCCCACAGTGGCCACCCTGAGCCTAAGTCACACACTTACTCTGCACCTCAGACCATAGACCTAGGCTAAGGGGCTGCCAGAAACAGCCAGGGCTGGAGTGAACCAGTCATCTCTGAGGACCAGCCATGATTCCTGCTGGGACAGCAGGAGTCAAGTTGAGCGTATGAGCAACTCCACAGCCTAGAGCCCTGGTAGTGGAAGCAAGGCCTAAAATGGTTCCTAGTCCTTTACTCACACCTTGCCTCCTTCAGTTGTGTGAACACAGGCAAAGTATTTCACCTCTTTGGGCCTCAGTTTTGTTCCTCTGCAATGGGGTGGGGGTGGGGGAGGGACAAGTGCACTCTCCCCAGAAGGCTCACTGTAAATACACAGAGCTTCCTCTATCTATGCGGGAGGGTCAGTGGATGAGAAATTCTCATTAGTAAAATAGGAAAGAATAAGTCTGTATAGATAACAATATGTATTTTATGAAATGATACAAATAGGACAACATTTCAGCTCCTTATAGTTTTCTGAGTACCTACTATGTGTTCCCTGCAGTCTCTGGATCCTGCCGAGGCACAGTGCAGCCTGAAAGGTCCACCCTCACTGCTTCCTCCCCAGAAACCTTCCTTGATCTGGTGATTTACTCCAGTCTGCCCTGAAAAGCCATGCTTGGAAACACTGCCCCATCCCTTCCTCTAACACAGAGGCCATGCTGATTATTCCCATACAGCTCCGCCACTCCATGTCTCTATTAGTTTCTTGTCTGTGGCTGCAGTAAAATACCTGGAGAAAGTAACTCAGGGAAGGGTCTATTATGACTCAGAGTTCCAGGATACAGTACCCCATGGCAGGAAGGCATGATGGCAGGAGCATGGGCCAGCTGGTCACATTTCATCTGTAGTTAGGAAGTGGGGAGATAAATGTTGGTGCTCAGCTCACTTTCTCCTCAGCCCGTTGCTTGGTGTGCCCCACACTCAGGTCGGGTCTTCCATCTTCCGTTAAATCTCTCTGGAAATACCCTTATAGGCTTGCCCAGAGGTGTGTCTCCTAGGTCATTCTAGATTAGCAGTTTTCAACCTGTGGGTTTCAACCCTTTTAGGAGTGCATATCTTATTTCCTGTGTATGAAATCTTTATATTATGTTTATTATTAATAATAATATACTAATATATTGATAATATGATATTAATATATTATAGGTATATTGTATACAAATATTTACATTATAGTATTACATTATGAATCATGACAGTAGCAGAATACAGTTTTACAGAACTTTACAGAGTTACAGTTAGGAAGTAGCACCATTTATGGATGAGGGTCACCACAACATGAGGAACTGTATTCAAGAGTCACAACATTAGCAAGGTTGAGAACCACTGCCAGGGTGAAAATCAATATTAACCCCACATCAGATCCATATCTGCACAGCCAGCTTTGGACAGCCTAGAGAAGACAGACTCAGCTCTGGGCCCTCAGGGGTGCTGAGGAGCCACCTTTTGCAGGAGTGACACACAGCAGGTGGGGTCCTGCAGCCCCCCAGCAGGAATTCGCCATGCACATTCCACTGTGGCAAGGCTTCTCTAGGTACAAAGCCCTTGGAAGCAGAAGCAGCTGTGGCAGAAGGCAGGACCTGGCCTGGCTTAGAGAAAGGGGAAGACAGGGTCATGCTCCCATGCTGTCCTCACCACTCCACAAGGAGAGCAGGTCCATGGTTCAGGGCTGCTTGGTGGTGAAGCAGAGAAGACACCCTGCCTGCCATGTAATGGGTCTCTACCTACCACAGCCTGTGAGAGAAGCCAGGTCAGGGTCAGGCCAGATGAGGCTGGGTGAGGAAAGACGGACAGAGAAGTGACCTCCAAGGTCCTCTTCCTTTGCAGGCAGGCAGTCCATCTTAGCAGCCTCCTCCCCCAACCCCACAAGTCTTTCCCAGTCTGTGCCACTTGCTTTACAGCCTCGAGACAATCACTTTGTCTCCCAAACTCCTGTTCCTTTAGTTCTAGGAGCTGAGAGATGGTGGTTTACATACTTCTAACTATAACACATCCATTGCCCGTGGTGGTTGAAGGAAATGACCACAAGCCGCATGGCTCAGCCTCAATGGGTCCAGGTCAGAAGTTACTGCAAGCCACCATTAGGACAGGGCTGCTTCTTGTGGAAACTGGAGAGAAGCCACTGCCAGCTCCCAGGGCCCCTGCACTCCTCAGAGCATGCCCACCTACATCTGTTAGTCAAACACCTGGGGGGGAGCAGAGTTTGATTCTCAGTCTCAGATGGTCCAGCTTAACTGAGTTACCATGAGCTCCGGGGCTGGGGTGGGGTTTCAATGTATCCTGTTGGGAACATATGGCAGAGAAAAACAGCTCAACTCCCAGCCAGAAGCAAAGAAAAGATAAGACCAGGGTCCCATGGCCCCTTTCAAGGGTGCACCCCCATTGGCCTAAGGCCTCCCATATAGCCTCACCTCTTAAGTTCTCACCACTACCCAATAGTGCCTCCTCCCCAGGGACCAAGCCTTTAACACATGGGCTTGGGCCACTCAAAACCTAACCTGAGCATCCCTTTCCCTGTTTCTACTGTATAGACTCCATGACCTCATCCATCTCCCTGTCATTGGAAATCAGCTCTGTTGTGGTTCCTGGTTGTGGGATTTGCCTATGGGCATCTTGGGAGCAGCTTCACTTCTGCCTGCTACACCCAGAAGTCAAAACTGCCTTGAGGCCTTGGGCAAGCTTGTCCCGGTGGACCTTAGCACCCCCCACTGTGAAATGAGGTCATCATAGCCATCAGTCACCTCTTCTGCCCACTTTGAAAGTGATGAGTTGACATGTATCCAAGGGGCTTACCAAAGGCCAGGTGCTGGACTTGGGATGAATTCTTTATTCCCAGGGCACTTCTGTCACCAGTGGCCATGGTGCTCACCCTCTTTGTGGCACTCAAATCTTTATGTACTTTGCTCTGAGAAACTATGCCCCACTCCCACAGTACCCCAGAAATGAGCATAGTTCTGTCAACCAAGGGCTCTGCTAAATTATAATCTCTTGCTCCTTTTCACAGAACCCCAGGGGCCCCTGGGATTTGGGAACTGGGGAATGTCACTCAAGGCTGCTTATTGAGCACCAAACAATGGCCCTTCATGAGGTCAGTTGGCAGCCTAGCAACCGCTCAAGCCCTTAGTAACCGGCCCAGAAGTGTTGATATTTACCCAACGGAAAGTTTCCCCTTATCTTGATAAATGCCCAATTCCTTCTCCAGGGCATTTTCAAGAAGCCACACCCACTTAGATTGCAGTTCCTGAGCCAGCCTTTGCAGAGAAAGGAGCCCAAGGCTTGTCCAGCTCTGAATACCTCTCCAGGCCTCAGTTTCAGCCACTCAGTGGATATCAGACATAAGGAGCACTAAGTAGTGTAACTATGTTCCCCCCATTTATCAAGACCCTTAAAAGTGTCCTTGTCATTCTCAAGGCTCCCCAGCTCCCCAGTGAGAGAATCACCCACCCACGAGGGCACTGCTAGCCCTTGGTCCCATTATCCTTCCCTCCATCCCCTTCCTTGGTCCTAAATTAATCAAAAATAATCAACCCAAATATTTTGGGAGACCTTCTCTCGGCCAAACCTGGAGCTAGACACTGAGGAAACTGAGGCAGGCCAGGCCTGGTCCTTGCTTTCTGAAGCTTCAGGTTCTGGAAAGAAAGTGCCTAAGCACTCTACAGACATCTAGGATGGAATCCAGAACCTCCCTTGCTCGTCCCCACCGGACTATTTCAGTCTGTAATAATACTCCTCAGTATGCTGGTGGCATTTTGCAGTCTCTAAAACACTTCCTTTGTGTTACCTCATTTAACCCTGATGTCATCTGAGGGTGAGATTTTAATATGTCCCCATTGCACAGACGGGAGCTGAAGGTCAGCAGGACCTAGAGAGCTGTGGTTTTGGGAACCAGTTCAGCCTCCACTTCCTTCTTCCTCTCCTGTGAGCTTGAATACTGTGCTGATGCTGGTTTCACAGGCCCATCTGCGAAGGAGACAGGCTGTACTTGGGACCTCCTTTAAACAACAGCAGTTGTCCACCATTAGCACCTCAGCCTCGAGCTGTGCATGACCCCGGCAACCTCCTGAGTATACGCATCCAGACATGACCTCTGGGCTGAGACCCCAGCTCTACTGCGTAGCCTTGGCAACCCCAACCTCAGCCTCTCCATGTATAAAGTGGGCTAAGTCCAGATGGTTCTAAGGATGGAATGAAGCAAAACAGAGAAACAATGCTCTGGGCTCTTCTGGATTGGGCTGGGGTTATAACTTGAGACTGGGTTGGGGGCGTGGCTTAGCTGGTACAGTATTTGCCTAGTTTACTAAAAGCCTGGGGATTTATTCCCAGCACCACATTAATTAGTATAGTATTCCAAGCCTGTCTATCATCTCAGGATTATTTGGGTGTCAGAAGCAGAAGGATCAGAGGTTCAAGGTCATCCTTGACTGTATATGGGTTTGAGGCTAGGCTGACATACCCAGAACCCTGTCTCATAGTCTGCACACAGACAGCAGACCTGGATGGGCAGGAGGCTCTGTAAGATGTTGATGTTGGGATCTGATTGTAGGAAAGAAAAGACAGGAGGCCCCTCAGTCTGAGCAGAATCTGCTTTAGTGAAAAACCCAATAAGACCCCTATTCTGGTTAGTTCTTGTTGTTGTTATTGTTGTTGCTTTTCCAGCTTGACACAAGTTAGGGTTATCTGGGCAGATGGAATCTGAATCGGGAAAGTGATTCTATTATATTGACCTGTAGGCACATCTGTGCAACATCTTCTTGATTAATGATTGATGTGATAAGGACCAGTTCATCCTGGGTGGTACCACACCTGGGCAGGTGGTCCTGGGTGGTATTAGAAAGGAGCTGAGCAAGCCAAAGGGAACAGACCTGTAAGCAGGATTCCTCTATGGTCTCTGCTTCAATTCCTGCCTCCAGACCCTGCCCTGATGTCCCATCATGATGCTGTAAGTTATACATTGCAATGAACCCTCTACTCCCCAAGTTGCTTTTGGTAGTGGTGTTTATCACAGCAACTGAAAGCAAACTAGGAGAGCCACCTTCCCCTAGCTTGGCATCTAGCCACAACCCCTTTGAGGGGCTCAACTGGGAAGCCGTTTTCCCAAGCCCAGATCACCATACAGCGGGGAGCAAAGTCCTCCTCACCCATTCTTTACCAAACTCCGTGGGGCAAAGCTGTCAGATTCCCTGGTGCCACCTAAGTAGTTTCCCACCCACGCCCCTGCCATGAGCTGAGTCACCCGGCACTGGCACCAAGGCAGACTGTGGGAAGGGTGTTCCTTCCTCTGCTGCAGAGCTGCCGCTGCAGGCAAGCTCCCAGAAAGCCAGAACCCAGCCCGTGGCAGGTGCCGGGAGGGGCCTTACGCAACTTCTGACATTGTTCAAAATCATTTCTGCAGAAAAGCTGGGACCCAGGCTGCAATAGGCACAGCTACATTTTCTTATGTAACCTTTACCATTGTTAAAAAGCAATGCATGCTAACAACCTCCATTCGCCCAGGGCCTCAGGCATCTGGCCTGGCCAGACCTCCTCTTCTGCTACCAGCAGCTTGGGAAGAGGCTAGAGCTGGCTTTGAACAGGTGAGGAAAATAAGACATGTTTGGGGTGGCATGGCCCTGCTACCCCAGGGGCAGTTCTGTGTTCCCGCCTCTCCACTGGTCAGCCCAGGCACTTTGGGGAATTGAAACAAAAAAAACCAGAACAACTAAGTTAGTTACATTTGATTCTTTTCTTGAATAAAATAGTCATGAGTAGCTCTTAGCTAATGACTGGTGTGAGGTCTAAATTCTCATGTCTGAAACAGAAAAGGGGACTAAAGAGATGGCTCAGTGGGTAAAGGTGTGTGCCACCAAGTGTATGACCTGAGTTTGATCCCCCAGGACCTACACAGTGGGAAGGAGAACTGATGCCTACAAGTTGTCCTCATGTGTGCACCATGGCATACACACACACTAATAATAAAGAGAATTTTTAAAGAAAGAGAAGTTTATTTCTAAGTTTATTAGTGTTGAGAAGGAAAGTGCGTTTATTGTAAGATCTTATATTTGATTGGTTGATTCAGTGTCTGTGTGCATTCATGAGGGTGGGGTGTTCACATGACACTTTGTGTATCCAGAGGACAACTCACGGGGATGGGTTCATCTCCTTCCACCATGTGCATCCAGGGGATGGAGCTCGGAGATTCTGGCTTGGCAGCATGTGCCTTTAGCTGCTGAACTAGCTCACCACCCTGGGAAAATGTCTTTACATGAAACTGAATTGCTCTCTAGGGAAATGAAGTCCTGGGACTCAGGAACAAGGAGAAAGACACGGCAGTCTTTAGGAAGGTTGATGCTGAGCTTTCTCTGTTGTCGGGGTTCCATTTGTTGACTGAGGCTTTCTGTCCTGCCTGGTTCCCGCAGTCGTTAAGTCCCAAAGAAATCACACATAGGTCTACATTAACTATAAACTGATTGGCTCATTAGCTCAGGCTTCTTATTAACTCTTATCACTTATATTAGCCCATTATTCTTGTCTATGCTAGCCACATGGCTTGGTACCTTTTTCAACGAGGCAGTCACATCTTGCTTCTTCTGTGGCGGGCTCATTTTCTGTGCAGAGAAATGGGCTTCCTTCTTCCCAGAATTCTGTTCTCATTGACCCACCTCTACTTCCTNATTAGCCCATTATTCTTGTCTATGCTAGCCACATGGCTTGGTACCTTTTTCAACGAGGCAGTCACATCTTGCTTCTTCTGTGGCGGGCTCATTTTCTGTGCAGAGAAATGGGCTTCCTTCTTCCCAGAATTCTGTTCTCATTGACCCACCTCTACTTCCTGTCTGGTTGTCCCACCTATACTTCTTGCCTGGCTACTGGCCAATCAGTTTTTATTTAAAACATAATTGACAGAATACAGACAATTCTCCCACACCATTTCTCTACTGCACACACCATGTGTGCCAAAGCTGTCACAGGTGTGCACCAATGACCGGTCACCCTGGAACCAAGCTGCCTGCCTTGCCAAGTGTTCTGTCTTTCCCCGGTCACTCACTGCCCCTCAGCAAGTATTGTCACTCAATCCATGGCTCAAGAATCAGGGTCCAGAGTGACTGCATGCAGGGAATGGCAAAGCTCCATGGTCATTTGGGTGAGAGTGTGAAGTTGGCATGATTAGCAAAGGAGGATAGAGAGGGGCAGCCTGCAAAGCCCTGTCATGCCTGGGCAGGCTGTACCCATCAGCCAAGGGACAGTGGGCCTGCCATATCCTACCAACAAGCCAGCCTCCCTGGAGCATCTTCTCAGCCCCAGGCCTTGCAGCATCTGTGCCTGTCTCCTAAAGAGCTGTGAATGTCCCCCTGAGATGGCACAGTGACCTCACCAATGTGGTGTCCTACTGTAGAGACCTCTTCTACAACTGACTCTGTAGATCTGGGGGTGACAGATCTTTCTGTGACCTGAGGAGCATATGATGCTATCAGCTAGGTAGCCAAGGAGCCTGAGAGGGACATGCCATGTCTGAATGTGGGTCTTGTGAAGTTGAACTTTCTCAGAGCTGTGCTCTTGTTACATTCCATGGGAATGGAAGAGCGTGTTCCAGAAGAGGCAGGTGCTCAGCCTCAAAAGATAAGAGACTTGCATGCCTCGGAACACACTGGATCTTTCTGCACAGAGGGCTGTATGGAGAAAAATGTACTTTCTGAAAGGGGAAATGGTCTATAAATTTAGGGTCCTGCTTGTTTCTGTGTTAAACAGAAAAAAATAGAAGAAAAAACAGTTAATTTCGCCTCAGGGAACACTGAAAACATTTATTCCACAGTAAAGTGAAATATTTTATGTTCTAACATAGTTTTGATTGCCCAGAAAGATGTGCACCCACATATCTGCTGTGGGGCTCAGTGCAGGCTTCAAATATAAGCATGTCTCATGGCTTCAACTGTAACAGACATATTTTCCCTCTTATTAGTCTCTGCTCTCTGGTCTCTCTGTCCAGTCTTCTGAGTCTCTGTTTCCTGTAACTGGCCAATCGTAAGGCTCCCTCTGGCTGGCTTCCCAAGACTTCTCTTAGGGTGTGCTTGTCATCAAGGTCTGGGGACTTTTAACACTGTGACACCAAAGCAGGATATTAGAAACACATATAAGCCAGGCAGTGGTGGCACACACCTTTAATTTCCAGCAGAGACAGGAGGATCTCTGTGAGTTTAAGGGCAGCCTGGTCTACAAGAGCTAGTTCCAGGACAGGCTCCAAAGTTGCAGAGAAACTTATCTCAAAAAGCCGAGAGAGAGAGAGAGAGAGAGAGAGAGAGAGAGAGAGAGAGA
>LOJH01000313.1:0-21678 GCA_001685095.1 Ellobius talpinus | reverse complement strand
TCTCTCTCTCTCTCTCTCTCTCTCTCTCTCTCTCTCACGCACACACACACACACGCCTAAATAAATAAATGCAATTTTAAAAATTCAGAGTCTGTTGGGCACATTAAATTATGCAACTGTCACACATGGTGTCTGATGCTAGAAGCCCCACACAGTGCAGCACATCTTCAGAGCAGCCCAGGGCAGGGATAGAGATGTGCCCCCCCACCCTGTAATTAGCTGAAAGCACTCTGTTGGGTCACGGTGTGGAAGAACAGGTGACACATGCCCCCAGCACTGCAGAGCCTCCAGTCGCCCCTGGGGGCGCCATCGCTCGCTCTCCCGAGGCTGGCAGCTTTCATCCAGAAACAGTTCATGTGGTCTCAGCTTCAGTCATAATTTTAACAACTAAGGGCAAGGAAGTAAAGGAAAACGAGAGATGCAAATCATCAGGGGTGAGTTCCTGAGACTCAAAGTGTTTAAAACAGCATCTATGCAGAGCAGAGGGTGAGAGGCACCTGAGAACTTGCTCTCATGGGAAGGGGCTGCTTCCTTGGGATGCTGGAAAGTTGGACAAGACCCTCCCTGGGGAACAATGAATGTTTTCTTTTTGTTCTTGATAAACCAGAATGGCCGGGTGTGTTCTCATGGAACAATCAAGAAGTGTCTGGGCCAAGAGAAGGATGGCTGCCAGGATCTGTTACATTTTTTTCCCCTAAGCCCAGAGAGGCTTCCTGGAGGAGGCACATCCTGGCTGCTTGACCCAGGCCCCCCATAGGCTGACCTCCACTAACCTCTTCTGGCCACATGTCCATCAGTCAGAAGCCTCCTTGGCCAGGGCAGCTGTCGTCCTTCTGGCCAGCCTCCCTCCAGTTCCCAATGCAGCTCTTTGCTGGCCAGCTGTACAGGCTGTCCTCAGAAGAAAAGAACTTCCAGGTAGCTGGCCTTCAGCCACGCTGCTGCTGATAGGATCAGGGGCCGTGGAGGAAGCCCAGCCATGTCTACCATTCACACTGCTTTTGGCAGAGTCCCCTGCTTTGTCAGGGAATGGAAGAGGCCAGTCCCTAGCCTCTGGTGCCCAGCCATGCTCCCCGCCCCTTACCAGCCTAGCTTCCCCCTCCTTGCCGGTTCCTAAACCAGAAAGAGAAGCACTTAGGTGTCAGGGGCACTGCCTGCTGTGCCCGCTGGACTTCCTCGAAGGGTATAGCCACAGGCTACAGACAACTGGATTGCTGATACCAAGAGATCAGAGTGGGAGCGTGTATTGGGAGGCCTGGAACTCAGAAGGGACCCAAGCATCATCATCTCTGGATCAGGTATGAGAGGTTGGGCTCGTGTGCCTCCAGTATCCTAGGGAGCCTGGGAAGGCAGCTGGTCAGCTGGAAATGCCCAGTGTTAAGGGTGAAAACTGTGAAGTTGGAGCCTTAGACCAGAGGGAGGCTGGAGGGATGGGTGAGTTCAGTGGATGCTAACAAGGGACCCAGGGGACAGTCCCTGGCTTCCCGTAGCAGGCCCTCCAGAAGTCTGCTAAATTGTATGTGAATGGGCAGAAAGCCAGACTGCCTTCCATGCTGACACCCTTGAGTCACTTGCGACACTTATTTCAGGTCTCTGTGACTCCACTTCCTGTCCTATAAACTGGAGAGAGGCATAATAGTGGGTACATACACAATATCACCACCATGAGACTCAAATGATGCAACAGGTGTGTCTCCTCGGCACAGGTATATGCAGCAGGCATGTCCCCTCAGCACAGATGTAAGCAGAGGTGTGTCCCCTCAGCACAGGTGTATGCAGCAGGTATGTACCCTCAGCACAGGTGTATGCAGCAGGCGTGTCCCCTCAGCACAGGTGTACACAGCAGGCGTGTCCCCTCAGCACAGGTGTACGCAGCAGTCGTGCCCCCTCAGCACAGGAGTACGCAGCAGGCATGTCCCCTCAGCACAGGTGTACTCAGAAGGCATGTCCCCTCAGCACAGGTGTACGCAGCAGGCGTGTCCCCTCAGCACAGGTGTATGCAGCAGGTGTGTCCCCTCAGCACAGGTGTATGCAGCAGGCGTGTCCCCTCAGTGCAGGTGTATGCAGCAGGTGTGCTCCCACTGCACATGTGACTTCAGCCCCAAGGGCAGCAAGTCCACAGTAGAATCTGTTCTGACACTTGCAAGGCTTCTTTTGCCTTCATGGGTGGCTGCTAGGGTGCGGGCTCACAGCCCCAAATCAGGGAATTTGAATCTTCTAGCTTGCGTGCCTCCGATTAGTTCCCAGCCTCCAGTCCTGTCATGTGAAATGGTCATGGGGATGGGACTGTCCCTAGGGCGCTTGTATGTATGAAGTGGGCTAAGTGCATGAAGGGCTGATGTTGTACCTTGGGTGTCAGTGGGGAGCTACTGTTGCCACTGCCACCACCATCACTTTTGTCACTACTGCCCCTTGTGACTGTTATTGGGAAAGGGAGACTAAGAGAGAGATGAGGGTTTGCCTGGGTCATAGAGCAGAGGGCAAGCAGGATGTAGCCCTGCCCCAGGCTCTGTTCCCCTTGATGCTCTTGTCCCATCTCTGTTTACACTATGTGCAACCATGGCAAGAAGTGACCCCTTGGACATGTATCCCTCACAACCTCCTTATTTCTGGGTTCCAGTCTAGGGGTGCCATGCAGAGGAAGATGGCACTCCCCCGAGAGGCTGGACCTGCAGAGCCTAGGTTGGGGGTTGGCCTTGTCCTCACCCTGGGTTTGGCACTGGGTCTGGGGTCTTCAATGGGGGTCTGTGGTTCTGCTCATAGATAGGTAGGACCTACTTTAGCAGGCAGAGGGACACAGAGCAGGCAGAGGAAGGACTGGGTTTGCTTTAGGAAAAGGGAACTTAAAACATCTGTCCATTACACACCAGCAGCAAGAGAATGGTCCCTGGGCCTGAATGCCCCCATCACCCTGCTGAGAATCATCTGTGCATATCTCAGTTCATTTCAACCTCAGCTGATCTGGCAGACGGTATTATGGTGCCCATTTCATAGATGAGTAAACCAGATGAGGCCTGTTTGTGTACAGTTGGGAGATGACAGGTGCCAAGCCAGTGATACAGGATGATGCTGGAGACTGCATGGTGACAATAGGGATTCTGGGGATGGCAGTAAACTGGAGATCCAGTCATTGGGCTCTTCAGAGGCGTGACATGAATATATGCATTTAGTGAGGAAACATACTCATCTCTGACCAGAACTCGGTTACTGCCTGCGAAATCAGCGTGAGATTCAGCCTGTTTTTGGTAGCCAGTGCCTCCCATCTGAAATATTTTACTTAATTTTTAAATATTCCATGCACCTGTCGCAGCCACAAGGAGCCTAGGAAGCTGAAGAGATGAAATGTAGGGCAATGAAGGTCCCAGGAGCAGACCCAGGCATTAGTAGGTAAAAGAAAGCAATTTCAATAGAGTGTGAAGTCTCGTGGATATTAGCATATGGACGCCAGTTCCTTGTGAGATCTTTGCTTGCTACTGTTAGACATCCATAACGAGGAGAAGTGGGGGCAAGGCCAGCACCTCCATGTCATATTCACGGTATTGAACAAATTTAACATTGTTCTACAATAACAACAAAGGTGTATGTAGAAATATGCCCTGCAGGGGCTGACAAGATGGCTCAGTGGTTAAGAGCACTTGCTGCTCTTCCAGAGGACCAAGGTTAGGTTCCCAGAACGTGCATAACAGCTCACATTGTCCTCTAACTCCAGCTCTAGGGGCTCCAGCAGCCTCTCCTGGGCCTCTACAAGCCCATCCCACACACAGGCCACCCCCAACACACACATATACACTTAATTTAAAATATAAATATATCTTTTCAATAAATAAACATGCCCCAAGTCTGAATGAGGCCTTGGGGCTGCCAGTTTGCACCCTCTGTTTATGTAACCTCTTCTTTTCACAAAGAGAGAAACTGAGGAACAGGCAGAGGGTGCACTTGCTCAGGACTTCAGGCTAGAAAGCTGGTCCTTGCTGTAGTTGTGGAGGGTAGAACGGGACAGGGGTCTCCTAATCCACAGGTGCCCCCCATGTTCTCCTTGAAACAAATGGCCAGGCACACCAGCTTCCCTCTGCCTCAGTCTCCTGGACAGTGGCTTGGAAACCAGTTCTCTCTCTGGCCCCAGACCCACAAAGCCTGTTCTGAAGGTGTGTGTCACCTTCCACTCCAGCTGTATTCCCATGTAGTTGCACCCAGAAGCCACTAGAGGCGTCTCTATGTCACTAGGTTTAGGGCAGAGTAGCCAGTCAGGACCGCACTTAAGTGTATGGTGGGTGGGTGAGGGAGGATGCCAGCCGTGTGTCTGAGAGCACACAGGCACTCCAGGCTGCCATGGGCACAGTCTTCAATGCTCAGGATCCAGGTTCACACCCCGGTTCTACTGCTCTGGCCACATAACATGGATAAGTTACTTCAAAGCTCTCTGTGTTTCTTCATCTTCAGATGTGGGGAGGGAGGTAGTACCTGCACCTTCTTTGATTGCTGAGAAGCCATTAAGAGTTGATGGGTGTGTGAGGGAGGAAGGAAAAAGGGGGTAACAATTGTGTGCCACAATTGTTCTTTGGTGTGACACATATTTGAAGGAAGCAGGTTGCTGGCGTCCACATGCCAATCTTCCCACTTGCTGATCACGTGACCTCAGCAAGTGAAGTAGCCTGTCTGTGCCTCAGTGCCCCTCTCAGTGAATCTAGTATGATACCCAGCACACTCACTTCACGAGGGCCCAGGAATCCCATGGTGGGTTAGTAGGTACAAGCTGCCTCACTGTGTCTGCTGCTTCTAGAACAAGCCCAGGCCAGGTTGGGTGTTCGTTGTGCACGTGGGAAGGGGCATCCATGATCAGGACAGACAGGTCCAGGCAGTGTCAACTCCCCACATCTCATGTCCAGGTAGCTACTCTGCCAGAAACAAGGCTGGAGGGGACTCAGGAGACCAGGCATCCATCTCTGTGGCCTCCTCCTCCCTCCAGCCAGCTTCCAGCACGGACAGCCTCAGCATCCTAGAAGAAGCCAGGACTCTGAATTCCTAGGCTCGGTCCTCCAATTTTTCAACATTGGCATTTAATTCAATTTTATTTTAAGCTCCAAGCAAAACAAACAAATGTATTTTAAGCTGCTCTTGCAAATGGGCCATTTGTGGTTTCTACTCCAGCCTGGCTCTGCCAATTCGCTTTCTTTCATTTTATGTTGTGGCGGAGAGAAAAAGGAAACTGAGGTTCAGCGAGAAATGTCTGCACCTCAGTGCATGTGACAGCTTGGCAGAGCCAGCAGGGAGTCTTCTTATCCCCTCTGCCCCATCCTAGGTCACGCACGCTTCCTCTTTACCAAAGCTCCCAGTTGAGAAGGAGAGAGGACAGTGGAATTTTCCCCTTGGCCCAGAGTTCTGAAGTATGATGTCACAGCACCCAGTGACAGGTGCAGCAGGTACGGAGTGTCAGACAGACAGGAGGGACACCCACCCCTTCTAGAATCCTAGCAGAGGTTGCAGAGCCCCAACCCTGGGGTGACGAGTTGGAAACCAGAATTCCAAG
Source organism: Ellobius talpinus (assembly GCA_001685095.1). Lineage (NCBI taxonomy): Eukaryota > Metazoa > Chordata > Mammalia > Rodentia > Cricetidae > Ellobius > Ellobius talpinus. The sequence continues at coordinate 16,154 of LOJH01000313.1, read as the reverse complement.
GGTGTCCCTGGATCTCACTATATGCCACAGTCAAGGGTGGCCAAGGTAGCCTGCCAGGAAAGAATTGTTAAGTTTGGCTGAAGAGACTGAGGGAAGAAGGGGCAGAAGTTAGGGAGCCATGTGATTAGCAGGTGGGTCCCAGGCAACCTTCCAGTTGCTTTTGCCTCTCATTGAAAAATACCACTTGGTTCCCATTTAACCTGCCCTGCTGGCCCTTCCACTTTCTTACCTGTGAGATGGTCACTGAAAGAGTTCTTACCTTGAGGTGAAGATAATATATCACAACATAGGCAGGGGACAAGATGATGGAACTCACCCTGTGTGGTCACTGGCAAGCGCCATCGCACCAGCCCTTTTGAGAATCTCCGTGCTTCCCTTTCTACCACTCCCTCCGTGCATGTTCATAACCTTCCCTTTGAAAACTGGGGAACGCCACTCATGTGTGGGTTCTAATCTAGACCTTTCCACATTGTCCTTGCCCTCAGAGCAAGCCTGGACCCAGTAGCAGCATCTTTGTCGATGAAGAAACAGAGGGTCTAGAGGGGCTAGGATATACCTGAGGCTACCACAGATGTGACTCTGGCCTGATCTCTCTGTGGGAGGAAGCCCACCCAAGCTGCCATGTAGTTCTGTTGAACTGTGAACTGACTAGAGGGCAGTGCTGAGTTGAGACCTTCTCAGGCTCACTTCTGTTTGGGGCTCAGTGTGTTTTGCAAGCAAGAGCTGCGGAGCTAAAGTATTCACGTCTTTTTCTTGGACACTTTCCAGAATTATCTCCTCCCCAGTGCCAATAAGTACAATGCTGTCTTAAGCAGGGCCTACCACAAAGCAAGGGGCTTGCAGCATAATGACCATGAGACAAAAGGGACATGACAGTCCCTTTCGTAGACATGACAGTCACAGGGTGTCAGGTTCTCAGACGGGACCTCAGTCTGGAGACTTAAGGGATGCAGGATAAATTCTGGGTCTTTTAGGTCCTATCTGTGTGACCTTGAGCCAACTGTATAACCCCTCTGAGCCTTCCTGAGAGGGTTGTTATGATGAGAGGGCTAAGCAGTTGAGAAATGAAGCTTGTATGTGCATAGCATCTGTGTGAACAGGACCAGGTCTGAGGGTAGGCTTTAGACCTGGAGGTAAGCAGGGGCAAAATGGAAGCCCTGGGGAGCAGCTCAGCTAAGGACCCCAGGAAGAGAGCACTGGACAGGGAGGACCATGGAAGATCCATGCCTGGAACATAAGTGGCTGGGGGCAGGCAAGGGCTCTGCATCTGGGAGGCCTGGCTCGCAACGGCCACACAGCGTGCATCCACCAAGCTGAGCAAAGCCTCTCCGTTCCATCTTCTCTCCACTCCCAGTCCTCCTCATCTTTTACCCCCAGAGACGTGTGTGGGAAAGCAGGGGCTCTGCTGCCAGCCACTCCTGGGCTCAAATCTCATCAGCCTGCCCTAGCTGGTGTCCTGGGCGTAGCTCCTCCTCTCTGGCCCTCAGTTTCATCTATGAGTGGGAAGAACACCACTGCTTCCTGTGGGACTGCTGGGGGAGGCAGAGGGACAAGTGGTCTCTGGCACTCAGTGGGGATCCGGAAGATGCAGAAAAATGCTGACGTGACAAACAAGGCTAGTTTCCTAGAGCTGATACTCGAGTTGACTTCCTTTCTCAGGTGGCACAATGCCAGTGCTGAAGGTGGACCATCCTGACACTAGAGCTGACTCTCGAACTCCACTCCTGCAACCAAGTGCTTCCCACTTGGTCCCACTGGCCACACTGTGTGAACCAGCCCTCCCCCAGAGTAGGAACAAGCTGTTTCCAAACTACAGCTCCACTAGCCTGAGCTCTGCCTTGCAGGCTCAGGCTGACTAGGGTCTTGGGCAAACCCTCAGTCAGTGTTTGACTAATGTCTAACAACCCCACATACAGTACAGTTCTGGGAGCTTCCTCCTCTAAACTGGAAACAGGGCCTCCTCCCTTTTTATTAGCTTGGTGTCATGGGGAATGTCCTCAGCCATCTACAAGGTCCTCCGAAGATTTATCTACCATGGCCTAGCCTAAGTACCACCCTCCAGGCCACTATGCTGTGTGACCTGGGAAGGCCACAGATATATGTAGTGATTTAATATGAACCAAAAAAAAACAACAAAACAAAAAAGCAAACCATAAAGGCCAGCCAAGAGCCCACAGCTTCCCCAGCCAGGTCCAGTTTCTGCAGAGAACTCGCTTCCCCTGAGCAGCCAGGTTCTTTAACCCTCATTGCCTGGAAAAACAGGGGTTCAATCTTGAATCCAGCCCACACCCTCCTTTGCCACCTGCTTCTCCATGGCTCCACCACCCAGGCCTCTCCCTCTGGGCCCCCAAGCTAATTACAGCCTTCTCTAAATCATTGCAAGGAAAAGCTAATTAAATCAGGGTCGCCCATCAATTTCCTGGCTAAGGACACGCAGCCCACAGCTTGACACCTCTCTTCTTTGTTCTGGGATGCCTTAGCATCCTCTGAAATTGAGGTTAGAGTTTAGCTCCCAAGTCTTAGTTAGAAAGAACAGGAAGACAAGACAGTGTTCAAATTGCCCTTATATACCAGGTCAGGGTACTGGTGTAGATGTGGGCCCCAGACCCAGAGAAGTGGCTGGATCTGTGTAGAGAGAAGATGGATGCAAAGAGAGGAAGTGGATGACAAATGCCACATAGGATGCCCCCATGTTTTGCTGGCACAGGGTGAGCATAGATCTGCATTCAGTACCAGTCCTTTTATGCTCAAGCAGAATGCTCCAGGCCAGGGCTCCAACTTCCAAAGAGACTGCTCTTGGCTTGCATGGAGGAAGTGATGTGCCCATGGCTATTGGATGAACACATGACTGTATCATGCCTTCCACAGAGCTACACAGAGCAAAACCCCAGGCAATAGTAGAGCAGTGACCTCTTGCTTTCTGTACTTTGGAACTGGAAGTGATCATGGGACAGGTGACTTAAAATCCTCAAGCCAATACTTGAAAAGGCGTAGGGGGTGGATGTGGAGAGATGGCTCAGTGGGTAAGAGCCCTGGCTGTTCTTCCAGAGGACCCAGGCTCAGTTCCAAGCACCCACATAGCAGCACCCACAACCATTTGTAACTAGAGTTTCAGAGGATATGATGCCCTCTTTTGGCCTCCACAGGCACTACATGCATGGTATGTTAGATCCAGGAAAACATTCATACACATTAAATAAATAATCTAACAGAAGTTTTAAAGAAAAAGAAAAGAAATATTTGGTATGAGAACAAGAAGAGTTTGATGGTTAGGTGGAGCAAAGGACTAAGCCAGCCCACCATGCCCCCTGCCCATTGTCACTCACTACAGACACTAGATAATGCCCTATCCTGGGCCTCTATGTTCCCTTTGTAAAGAGGGCCCTGACTGTGGTAACACCTTGCCCTGCTCTGTGGTCACATCAGCCACATCCATGGGAACTTCCCTGAAGGGTCTAGACTTTAGGAGTTAGAGCCTCCTCTTTGAGCCCAGGAGTGGACCAGGGATGTCATCATGAGGCTCATCTGTAAAATGAGAACTCAGGTACCCACCAGGCTGGGACCATGAGTAGCCACTATCCTCTCTTCCCTGCCACTCAGTTATAGATGGTAAGAGCTCAAAAAAAGCAAAAAAGCAAATAGGGGAAGTCCACCCACTGAGGAACTAGTCCATGTGCCAAGTTCAGCCCAGGACCCAGGGAATTATCTCTGGAGTCAGGTTCAAAACCCATCTGGCTGTGGGAGCTCAGGCAAGCTGCTTAACCTTTCTGTGCTTAAGTTTCTTCCTTTGACTAACGGGTCATTACAAGAAAAAGACAAGCTTACATGGACCAAGTTCTTCAAACTAGGTCCCATGCACAGTTGGTGAACTCAAACCTCAACCATTCCAATTTGAGGATGAGGGTGCCAGTTGTCTATGTCACACAGTGGCATCCCTGATCCATTCTGTCCCGCAAAGAGGAGGGTCTAACAACGCCTTCAGGTCAGGGAGGCTGGATGGAAAGAGTACTGTGGCTAGGTGTGATGACGCACCCCTGTGATCCCAGCCCCCGGAAAGAAGCACAGGAGGAGCATGAATGCAGAGTCAGCCTGGGATCCATGGAAAGACCCTGTTTGAGAGGAGCAGGTTCCAAAGCAGGGCTGGGCCTCCCTCTGAGGCTTAAGTGGTATGGGGAGGTGCTATAAATACGAGAGGCGAGGGGCTTTCTAACTAGGCCAAGAATGTGTGTTAGCCATTGAGGTCAGGACGCCATGGTGGCGCTTGGTTAGAAGGAGCTTATAGGGAGCTGCTATCCCTGGGTACAGAGGTAGCTGAGACCTGAGGCTGGGGACGGAGACTGTGCCAGGGTGATCCCAAACTCCCCTCATGCCCAGAGCTATCCCCCGTACACTGGCAGCCCCTAGGAGAGCCTCCAGTCCCTTCTAGCCTCTGAAAATTCTCTCAACAGCCTCGATCAGCTCTAGAAAACCACTCTCCAGCCAGGGTCTCAGCCAAAGTTCCCAAGGGACAGGCAGGATGCCATCCGATCCGTGAACAGTGTACCTGTCCTGTTTTGCTAACGGTGTACCACACTAGTTAAGCAAGGTTTGTGGTAAAACAGTCATCCCCCAAGATCTGAGAGGGGTGGCTTCTGGGACCCCCACAGCTGCTGAAACCACAGTGAAATCTTGCAAGTGGTAGCAGCCTCGTGGAACCTCCACACACCCTCCCCACACACTTCAGATGGATTCTCCTATGACTTATAACACCCAAGACATCCATCTGTCATGGAAATAATTCCCAGCACAGATGCATCTCTTAAGCTATTCCAATCACATTTAGTTGACTTGGAGGTGTGGGAATCCGAGAATACAAAAGGCCAGCCACACTGGGTTTCAATAAAGGAATTGTTTCGAAGACAAATGTTAAATCACACACTGCGTCAGATGGCTTTCTGCCACTGTTGCAAAATACTTCACACAATCACCTCGTGAGGCAGAAAAGTTTGGGGCTCATGGTTTTGGAGGTTCCAGCCTGTGATGGAATGGCCATTTGCTTCGGGCACAACCTCTGTAAGAGCAAAATCTTCGCTGCCAGGCAGCCAAAGGAAATGGGAGAGGGGCACATCCCCTCCAAGAACCTCCTACAAGCCACCACTTCCTATGTGGTCTGCCACCATCCAGTAGTGGCACCTTGAAAACCAAGCCTTTGGGGCCATGAACTATCATAAGACTGAATATCCTGTAGGGTAGAAACCTCACTGCTGATGTTTGGGGGTTCTGCTGTGGAGTGGTGCCCTCTCTAAGTGCCTTCTGTGAGTGCCACCCCACCCCACATACCCTTCTTCTTCTTGTGCCTGCTGCTAGTCATTCCCTCCCCTCCTCCAGTGTGCACTGCCCCATGATGTCATCATCCACTATGTGGCTTTGTTTGATTAGTGGACTTGGGCTTGGTTTTTGATGCTGCAATCAACAAAAGCTGGGCATATAACCCAGGGCCCTGGGTGTTTCACCAGCGCTCTCCCACTGAGCCACAGCCCAGCCATAATAGTGACCTGTCCCTCTGCCCCCACCCAACTGCCACATCACAAAGCAAGCCTTGGGGCCCTCTGTGTCCTGCCCAGGAGCCAAAATCAGGCTAGGAGGGGATACCCTGTCTGTACTCTGGAGACAGGTGGCCAGGTCCCTTTATCAAATGGACAGCAATCTTTCTTCCCTGCTGGTCTTGAGAACTCTTTGGGTTTACTCCACCTGATACATTCTGAGCTCCCCTATCACTACACACCAGTGCTCCATGTATTGTGGCTCTAAGTGTCACCTTCATCAGTACCACTGTCATTACCAGGGCCCAAGGGACATTTCTAGTGTGAGCCCCAGGGTTGCAACCCACATTTCTCCCTGGCATTCTTCAACTCCTCCATGGCCATGGCCACGGCCAGGGCGAGGAAAGTGAAGGCCATTGGCCATGTGAAACAAGTAGGTGGGAGGAGGTCTGCCTTCATGGAGGAAGACACGGTCCTGCCCCCTGTAGCTGCCTCAGGTAGGCGGAGCAGGCATGCCCTTTGTCAATTGCTATTTTTAGCAGAGCAGGCAAGGAGCAACAGAACCCTGCACGGGAGCTGACTATAAATGACATTCCTGTGGTGGTGATTGTGTGTGTGTGTGTGTGTTTCCCCAAACATCTTAAAATGCCCTTCAAAGTAGCCCAGCAGCCTTCCGAGTGATTTCATCCCAGACCCAGCTGGCAGATCTCTCAAGGGGATCTCTGTGCAGTTCCACAAAAATGCAAACTCCTCACTCATATTTTAGATATTTTTATATCATGTATTGTGTGTGTGTGTGTGTGTGTGTGTGTGTGTGTAGGCCAAAGTCAACTTACTTGTAGGAGTCAGTTCCTTCCATGTGGTTCCCAGGGGCTGAACTTGTGTTCAACATCATGTTTGGCAGCGAGTGCTCTTACCACTCAGCCATCTAGCCAGCCCCAAACCTCCATTTTGCAGATGATGGAACAGGAAAAGACAGTGGTCAGGAGAAGTGAGGCCTGTGGGCAAAATTCACAAGAGCCCATGGGTACACCCTGCCCCACAGATGGCACCATCTCCCTGTTACACCCTGCCCCACGGATGGCGCCATCTCCCCGTTACACCCTGCCCCATGGATGGCACCATCTCCCTGTTACACCCTGCCCCACAGATGGTGCCATCTCCCTGTTACACCCTGCCCCACGGATGGCACCATCTCCCTGTTACACCCTGCCCCATGGATGGCACCATCTCCCTGTTACACCCTCCCCAGGGATGGTGCCATCTCCCTGTTTCACCCTGCCCCACGGATGGCACCATCTCCCTGTTAACACCCTGTCCCATGGATGGCACCATCTCCCTGTTACACCCTACCCCATGGATGGCTCCATCTCCCTGTTACACCCTGCCCCATGGATGGCACCATTTCCCTGTTACACCCTGCCCCACGGATGACACATTCTCCCTGTTAAACCCCTGCTCTGAGAGGCAGCCTTTGGCCAGTGCCACACAGGAAGACTCCTGATTAGAACTCATTCCAGGACCAGCAGGCTTGTGGACCATAGGAGAGGGACCGAGGCATGGAAGACCAAGAAAGTGAGTGTCTCATGTGGTGAGACACTGGAGAATTTAGTGAAGGGACCCTCAGTGCTCCAGAGGCAGAGAGGGCTGGGGCAGAGGTTTTGGGTACAGAGGCAAAGCAAGAAAGGGGGAGAGAAGAGAGAGCGAGGTCTTCACTGGCCAACTTAGGGTGGTCCCTCATTGGTGTCGCCTGGAACCCTTGGACAGAGCAGAGTGGCAACCATCAGGAAGCAAGGTGCCAGGTCCTCCAATTGCCATCAGAGCCCAAGCCAAGGCTGGGGCAAATAAAAAGGACCAGTCGAGAAGATGCCCAGCCCCAGTTACCATGCTCGCTGCTACCTGTGCCCAGGCAGCTCTTGGGAAAGTAGATGTCATCCTTGTAGAGTTCACTGTCACCTGGACAGGGTCTAAGTTGCCAGTAAGGTCACAGTCAGGCACTACAAGTAATTCCAGGACCCCACGGGGCAAGGATGCCCCCAAGTCACACCATGCAAGGTGCAGGTGCTTGTGCTCCAGAGAAGGGGGTTGTGGGTAATTTCTCAAAGAAGTTTGTGCTTGCCACACCTAATGGGAACAATATTCTAGGCCTTGTCTCAATTCATTCCCAAGATAGACTAAGGTGGATGTTCCTGTCACATGACTGATAAAGAAATAGGGCTCAGAAAGGTAGAGTGATTTTCCCAGGGCCACACAGCCAATGCATGGCAGAGTTCATATTTGAGCTGAGCTCTGCACACGCCAATAATGATGCTCTAGGTTAGACCTCTTGGCCTCGAGCCAACACTGTTCTAGGAACTGGGCTGGGGTTAGGTGCTCCTTAGGGGCTGATGTGTTGGTTCTTCTATGGGGCAGCATCTCAGTGCTTTAGCCAAGTCGTGAAAGAGATGCTGTCCAGCTATGTGGTAGTTCTAGGGTGCTTTAGGTACCCCAGGAGAAGGAAGAGAGAAATTCTTCCTACAAAGGCACTCCTCAGCACCTCCCCCAGATTTCCAGACTTCCTCCCTTCTTTCCTTCTTTGTCATCTATAAGCTCTACTTCCAGAAGACAGTACCCATGCCATTAAGCATATAGTAGGTGCTTAATTAATGCTGAAGCACGAAGCAGTGCCCACTTCAGATTCTTTCTAATTTGGTTTGCAATTAAAGTCCAGCTGTCATACGAGTTGAAGATGTCACCTTGGCAGAGTAGAGATGAAGGAGACACAAGCTGAATTTTTCGAAGCACCTATTATATACCACATGTATACACATGGCTCACTCATGCCTCCTGGTATGCCCATAACCCCAGGCATTGCTCCCACTTGGCTGATGTAAGAACTGAAATGCAAACTAGCTCAGCAACCATCTCTCAGCCACCCAAACCTAAGCAGCAGCGATAGGGTTCATCTCCAATCACCTTGACCCCTAACCCTGCTCTTCTGTGCCCCCAGAAAGGCACAGTACCTTGTTCCTATTGGACAGACCTTTCCATGTTCTCCTTTTATTGAGTCTTTGTCAGAGGGATGCATGGTCATGGGGACTGGGGGATAAAGTCAGAATGTCATAGATGCCCCTGAGTCTGTCCTATCCTGGTGACTGCTGGTACATTGTTCTTTCCTGACTCGCTGTGGGCTGGTGGTGACAGCAGCCTGCACTCAGGCAGACTGTTGTGGCCTCATTGGTGAGCCACAGCTAGTGAAGATGAACTCCAAACAAGGTGACCTCACAGGGTGATTGGGTTTCTTCATGGGCCAGAAGACCCCGTCTTTGGCTTTGTGGTGCATGTCTTCAGGGAAGCAGTCCCTGCTTGGCCTCAGACTGTGAGTGGGAAAGACTGGGATGGGTGGAGGGCAGGGCAGTATGTCCATGTGAACCAGCTCAAGACAGCTCTCAGGAGGAATTCCCAGCAGCCTCTGGGGAGGATGTATAAGGCCTAGCTTTAAGAAATCAGTCAACTTCATCATATCACCCAGATCAGCTATCAAGGGCAGCCAGTCCATGAGCCCAGAACTGGCTCTCACCCTGCTTCTCTCTCTCATTTCCCCTTCTCCCCAAGACCTGTCACAGAAGTTCCTAGCAGGAGGGAAACCTCCACCAGACCAGTAACAGGGAGACAAAGAGTTACTCAGCTGCATCCCATCTATGCCTACCAGCTGGGCAGGTTTGCGCTAGTGCTCTCTGAGCCTCTGTCTGATCATCTGTGAAATGGGTGATATTCACATTGCCTTGAGGGGCCCAGGGAGGCTTTCAATGCATCCTTGTGTGAGAAGGTCCTAGGGTAACCTGGGTGTACGGTGATGCTTCCAACCAGGCCACCTCTTAGTCACACTAAGCAACAGTCCTGGCTTCCCTGAGACTGGTATCAGCAGGGAATAACAATGTCCAGACCCTGTTGGGGGACATTGTGCCCTGACTAGCGAGTCCTACTCTCAACTCAATTCCTATCCCCTGTCAGGTCTCCTACAGTCTGCCCTCCTCCACACTCTGGGCATGGTCACTGGTGTTTCTGATGTTCTCCAAGGGCCCCTTTCGCTCACTGAGAAGCTAGCGGGGTTGAACATGAGGGGATGGCCAGGAAGAGAGCAGGTTCATACAAACCCCAGCCTCAGTTTTCTCTGGGAGCCTTCCCAGGATATGGACAGGCATCTGTAGAGTGGCCACAAAGCCATTGCTCTCCCCTCCAGTCCTTCAGCCCTCTTTTCCCATTCCTCAGAATTGCATGGTGCTTTCCAGCCTCAGGACCTTTGCACAGTCTACTCCTGTTTCCTGGCACACCCAGCCCCCTGCTCAGCCTCTAGATCCTGCTTAGTCACAGCCCTGCAGGGAAGCCACTGAGTCCTTCTGCCCTCACCAAGAGGTCACCGTGTGAGCACTCTATGCCCTGTCTCACTCTCCCATGGGTGCACCCTGAGGTTCTCCAGCCTCCTGTGTTCTCCACATCTGGCAATTTTCTAGCAACTGGGAAGCAGGTACTGATGGATACTGAGTCTATGAGCTTGGAGAGGTGGGAACTGTATAAAAGTGTACTCGTCATTTGGAAAAAAATCTGAGACCAGAGAGGTAGAAGACTTGTCCAGAGTCAAACAGCACTCCAGGAGCTTGGGGCCAGGTCAGTTCCAGCCCTGTGTCTTAGTGCCCACTTGGGCTCCCTGGTCATCTTAGGGTACCATGGAGATCTGAGAGACAAGTGAGCTCCCTAGAAGTCCGCAGAAGATCTGAATAGCAGGGAAGGGCTGTAATGGCTGGGGACAGCCCCAGAATGAGCCTATGGACCCAGCTATAGGATGGAAGACTCCCAGAAGGGCCTAATTTCTGGTTCTGCTTCTATTTATGGAACCCTGGGTTTGGGGCCCCCCATACTCTACCCAGCTTCTCCATCAGTAAAGTGACATAGTACTCTATACACTGGGGCTGCTGTGCATGTGTGTGTGTGTGCGTGCATGTATGTGTGTGCACATGTGAGCAAGTGTGTGCATGTGTGTGTGCACATATGTGTGTACATATGTTTCTCTAAGTATGTATGGAAGTATGCACATTAGCACTAAGTACCAGAGAGGTCACTATGCAACAACCATGCAACACAGACACCCTCTGCCCTGATTTCTCACCTGTGTGCCCCCAACACTCAGAAATTGGCTCCACTCATCTCACCTGCTACCCCCTCTGCCTTGCCCTCTCCAGGGAACCCCAGTCCCTCCCAGGTCCCACAGCCTCCACAGTGTAGGAAAGCAGAGAGATCCCAATGCTGTGTTCCAATCTTCCACCCTGTGCCACACAGCTGTGAGCAAGCCGCACATCCTCTCTGGGATTGTTTCCTATGTCTAGGTTGAGAACTGATAGTACCAAATACTCCTTGGATAGTGATGAGCAATGAATGACAGCTCGTGTGTTGCAAGCCAACAAGGAGGGGCCTGACAAATGTCCAGTTCCCTTCCTCCTCCTCCTGCCATCCCAGTTCTCATCACCTCCACCCTGTCTGTCCCTGCCTTCCTGCTCTTCTCCCTTCAGGAGGACTAAAGTCCACACACACTCAAGTAACCGGAGACCCCAACACAAAGCCTTCTATTCAGTGAGAACTGAAGGCTTGCTTGGCTGAACCACCCAAAGAAATGAGTTCATGATCTGCTGCATGTGGCTGATGTGACTTTTGAGGATAAGACCTCCAGCCTCCTGTCCCAGTTAAGGCCTCTCTAGACAGGGGCACTCGAGTGAAGGTGGGGGTTTCCCTTTATCCCTTCTAAGCTTAACATACTGAGGGAACCCCAGTCATTGGCAAACTTCCTACACTAGAAGCCCCAGTCCAAAGAACATTTCCAGAGCCACCAAGAAAGGCAAACACAGACCTGTTCCAGGGATTGCATTTTCATTCAACAAACTTGCACTCACTGTTTCGATCAATAGATGTTGAGGCTTTGTGTCCATTGCCAGGAATGCCACGGGCAAATGAGATCCAGGTTCCTGTCCCCAGGAGCACATCAGCATGATGAACACATATGCATAGGACAGTCAGCTGATGGAGCAGGGAAATCTGGGAGGCACTCAGGAAGGACAGACTGCTGGAGAGGACTCCTGAAGGATGAATAGGAGTTCTCCAGGCAGGGGGCGGGAAGGATGAGTTTGGGGAGCAGAGAAGCAGGGTGTGGAATCAGAAGGTAATGGGAGTGTCAGAGCAGGGCTGCAGGGGTGGGCAGGTAGAGTTTTCAGAACAGGCAAGGACCAAGGTCATCAAGGTCATAAGGCAGAGTGGATAGTGGGGAAGTGGCTGTGCACACTGGCAAGGGGGTGCCAGCCTTAGGGGAGCACGAAGGAGGTTGCTTCTGGCCTGAGATGCTTCATCCATGCAGTCCTTGGGGTCCTCCATCCCCAGCTCTGCGGTACTCGCCCCTGTGACCTTGGTTCCATTACTCTGTGAGTTCCAAGTCCAGGAGGTCTGGGATTCCCCTCTCAGAGGTCAAGCAGGTCACAGGCACACAACTGCCACTGGCATGGGAGGCAGGGCTGACAACTTCTGCCTGTGACCATAAGGAAAACCCAGCTCCTTTCCCATAACCACCAGTGAGGTCCACGGGCTGGGTTTGCCTGGGCAGTGCTTTTTGGGTCTCAGTGTCTTCAGTCTCTGTGATTTTGACTCACTGATCTAACCCACTCTGCCTCAGTTTCCTTCTCTATAACTTAGAACTACAGTGAGGACTCAGCTCCCAGGGCTTCACAACAGGGGTGTTGTATCGAAGGCCTGATGGTGACTAGGTTGTCAACAGCCATGTGTGACAGTCACTGGCAATCACCAGCAGTCAGACCCATACCCTCCCGTGGAGGGATCTAGAAGCAAAAACCAGGACCTGGGGGCTCAGGTGGGAGCCCAGCTTTCCTCCTGCAGGGGTATCTAAGAATGTCCTCTGCCAGAAAAGGAGGATGGAAGAGACCCAGCATGAGACATTTCAGGGAACTCCAAGCCCTGTGTTCAGTCTGTTTCTAATGCCTGCCATTCTCCCCTGTATCTGGTGCGACTCTGGCGATAAGCCAGCTGAGACCCAGAAAGGTTGAGTCTCTTGCCCAAGGTCACCTTAAAGGCAAAGGATTGAGCTAGTTTTGAAACTCGGGTCTGGAGGACACGAAGGCCAGCTCCACAGTCAGCAGGCTGTAGGGGTTTGGGGCTAGTAGTATGAGTACAGAGTGGGTGTGGGCCCCGATGCAGCTGAGGGGATCTTGGAAGAACCAGGCCACATGGGCTCTTGGGCACACACTCTGATCCACATAGAGGCATCAACTGCAGAGCCCCTGGCTGTAGCCTCAGACTTAAGAGGCCTCTGGTAAGATCAGAGGACAAGGCCTAGGACACCCGTGGTACACATATGGGCTCTGGCTTGATTCTGCCTTCTGCCTCTACTTGTTGGGTCCCCAGATCCATTTTCTCTTCTGTAAAGTAGTAAGGGGTCCACATGTAGTTGTAGAGGTCAGAGAAAGGCACAGAAGGGGTTTGGGAAGGAGCTTCTCTCCTAGGATGCAGACAGATGCTCTTGGTGACAGTGACCATGTGCCTCAAGGGTACCTCCTATCTCTCCATGGAAAGCCAGCGACCGAGGCAGGAGGCCACTGGCTTCTGACTCCAGCAGACTGATCTGGGCAAAGTGGCTCTCTCCATTCAGCCCTGGCCCTGGCCCTAAGTCCTTACCCAGTGTTGCTAACTAAACCCAGGAGTTATCGGTCGCTTTCCTGCCCTTCCGACACCTCACCCCTGCCCTGTCCCTGACCCTCAGACCAGGTCCACCATAAGCCACCTCAGGCTGGGTGAAAAAACTCTTGGCGACCCTCCCAGCTGGCCACCTGCCTATGTGCCCTATTCCCCACGGGTAGCCCAGCTCTGTCACGTCCAACCTCTTCAGGGTTGCAACATACATGTCTTGTTTGTCTGATTGCCCAATGCCCCAACTTGCCCAGACCCCTGGCCCCTAACATATCCTGGAAGGGCAACACAGTGACCTAGAAGTAGCTACAGCCAGAAGAGGAGGCCCAAGGTCCAGGGCTGGGGCAGGCAGATGTCCCTGGCCACCTCCCACCCTCAAGGACATCGTTAGGCAAAGCATTCATAGCTTTTCCCTTGGAGTCTCAGCCTGTTCCTCTGTACTGTAGGAGGTCCAGTTCCACAGGGTCTTGCTGGGTCTGGTACTTGGTGGGTCAAAATCACACAGCAGTGACTCAGGCAGGATCTTATTGCATCTATAACATGCTGGCACCTAGTATATGGGGCCTTAGGGAGCCATCTGATGCAGACACAGCCCAAGGAGAGACACAGACCTGTAGACCGTCACAGCATGCTATGGTCAAAGATGAGACTGAGATGAACTAACTGAGTATGTGAAAGTAGGTAGGAGTGTCTGGCAAAGGGGAAGATGAATGTGGCTTTTCAGGATGAGCGGAAGTTCATGGGCCTAGAAGCCACTGGGATATAGACTCAGAGACAGAAGGACACAGGGCCTGGCTCGCAAGGAGATAGCTATCTGGGTTCATTTCTGTCAGATGCTAATCTCTAAGAAGCAAAATCTGAAACTGAGAGTTGGAACTCTTGGTATCTGTGAGTGAAGCCAACACGTCTCCATGGTCTCACTGGGCAAGCTGGACTCAGTCCTTCAAAGTAAATGAGTACTGGGGCCCCTGCCAGGCACCCCCACTATCTATTACCTGTAGGCAACCTGGACTTGGGCCTAAAGACCTCAGTCACAGGGACAGTTTATCTAGACAACTGTGTAGCTTTGCCCTGACAGCCACACCTGGCCTTCTCCTCTAAGTCTTCACAGTAGCCCCCAGGGTTCAAAGGACCTGTGGTTTCCTGATCTGCAAGTGACTCTGTGCCCGACACAGGAAGGGACATAGTGGGGAAATGGGTGACTCCCAGCTCCCACTCTCTGGGTTCTGTTTGTTCACCCCAGACACAGGCATGATGGCAGACTCCTGCACACACAGTGAGCTGGCCAAGGCTTCTCACCTGCTGCCCTCTAGGCCCGCCTCCCTGAGCCAAGGTCCAGGGGTTTCTCTAGCCTCCCAGCCTGGCCCTTGGTCCTGGAGTGGGGACACACAAGGACAGTGCTGACTGGGAGTTTATATGACCACTAGAATGCCCCCAGGAAGGGTGGGGTTAACGAGAAGCAGAGATGAGGCTGTTTTTTTGGGGGGGGCAGTCCTGGTCTATTGACATGGGCAAGAGTCCCTCTGATGGGGCCCAAGGCTCTCCAGTGTCAACCCCAGAAAGGGGTCATCCCCGAGTCACATTCTTGTTCCATGGACAGTTACCAGGCCTGGGCATCCTCAGCGTCTGGGCACCCCCCCCACCTCTGTACATGCTCACACATGCAGAGGGCTGCTTGGCCAGGGTAGGTGGGGCCCTATAATCAGTCTGGGGGTTTGAAGATTAGTGGTGGTAGTGGTGGTGTGACCTTGCTCTGGGGCCCTGCCTTGGGCTCTGCTCTGGCTCTCTCCCTCCTCAGCCCCTCTCTGCGTGGCAGGTTCTGATTTTGGTGCAGTGCAGACTTTCAGCTTAACGAGACAAATTGATATTCCATGCCAGCCGGGGATGGAGCAGCAACAGGATGCTCAGAAAGGCGGGTGGCTCCTAGGTGGGCAGAAGTGGGGGTGGGGAAGGAGGCAGCTTTTGTCTGGAACTGGCTCAAGGGGCACCCCCCTTGTCCTGCCCCTCCTGCACCCACACAGGTTGACAGATGCTCCAACACACTGGCCATATCCTCTTTCAAGCAGGATGCCACTCCTGGGGTGTGTAGAGGCATGACCATAGTGGGGGGAGGGTACCTCAGCCAGTGAGGAAAGTGAAGGGAAAACTCCTCATCCAATGAGACCCCCTCAGCTGGCTGCTAGGGCGCTAGTCCCTGGAATTACAGTCCAGGTCTGTCTGGAATTAAGAGTCCACAGGTCTGCTCTGAGAGGAACTGAAACAGGAGGAAGTGAGCAGCTGGATGGGGGAGTCCATTCCTGTAGACTCCAAAATGGAATCACTCTGGAGTCCCTAGAAGTGGTTAGCCACCAGTGGGGTCACCCCCAACTCATCACAGATACCTTGGCCGATAGTGGGAATGTGCTAACACTCCAGCGGAGAAATGGCCTCTTCAAGGGTTCTCCTGATTCGACCCATCCCCACCCTGGGTCAGGTGGGCACACCCAGGCACCCTGTGGGGCTGCAGAGGGGTGTAGGTGACAGCAGGCAGCTGGCTGGAGAGTGCTCCACAGACCCTGTCACCATAGGCGCATTTAAGTGTTCCCACCTTGTGCGGTCTTTGCTCCCAGGTATAGAGGCATTCTGTCAGTATCTGGGGAGGCTGGAACCCCCACCCTATCTAACAAAGTAGGAAGTGACTTGGGGAAGGCTTGTGAAAACAGTGTCTCCTCCTTTGCTCTCACCAACCCCTGATCGTCCGGGGCTGGGTCCTGACCCTCCCCTCCTCGTGCCCTTGACACAGCCTCCAGCGAGAGGGGAGTTGGCCTCTCCCTGGGGTTCTGCGGGCGACCGCCGATGCGTCCCATGGGAGTGATGCCCGGCACCGCGCTCCCGGACGCAGGGTGGTTTGGTCCGCGCTCGAGCCCCTCC
>LOJH01000312.1:49961-67326 GCA_001685095.1 Ellobius talpinus | reverse complement strand
AAGTAGAAAAAGACAAGATCTCCTGAGTAAATTGGGAGCATGGGGACCATGAAAAAGGGTAGAAGGGGAGGGGGGGAGGAAGGGAGGGGAGTGTAGAAAAATATATAGCTCAGTAAAAATAATTTAAAAACAAGCAAAAATTTCTTTCTAGAAAAAAATTTAGCTCTTCGAACTGATTGTTGTCATGTTTTTGCAGATAGTATCAGGGTCATGTAAAAGAAAATTTGTGTTAGTGTGAAATCTTCATTTCTTCTTTCAAATGCTCATAGTCTTTTCTTCCCTGGTAGGCATCTCACAGATTTGCCTTTATTCATGTGCTTCAGAAAATTACAATTCTTTATTTTGTGAGTATTATTTTTAAGTTAAATGTTATTTCTATTTAAATTACTAATTGTACTTACCCACTTTTGAAGTTATATATTACAGATTTGCTAGGTGAAAGGTATAAGGTGAATAAATATGTTTGTACTACTTTGCTGCTTACTAAAGTAGCTCTTTTAAGTAAGTACAGTGGAGGGAAGAAAAGACAGTAAAAGAGATCCTGTGATGTTGATTGTGTGTTGTGCACCAGCTGGCCCTGAGCCAGTTTCTGATAGCCTTTGAACCATTGCAATCACACCTTGCTATGTTTTTGCTTTATTCATTCTTAGAATTGGTTAGAAAAGCTGAGTAACATCATCCAAACAACAGTGCTAGTGTCTCCTTTTGTAGAAGAGATCAGAAAGTATAATTACACCTCTTATATGCCCCAGAGACTATCATCTCCATTTACTAGATAGTGTTTTCTCTATGATGGTATGGTATTCTCTAAACTTGAGTGAAGCCTTGAGTTACATAAAGAGAAAGAATCCTAGAAAAGATTGATGGTCATGGCCATATAAATTATGTGATTCAAAAATAATTGGTTGTTCACGTTTTTAATCCCAGCACTCAGGAGTCAGAGGCAGGTGGATCTCTGTGAATTCAAGGCCAACCTGGTCTACAAGAACTAGTTCCAGGACAGCTAGAGCTGGTACACAGGGAAACCCTGTCTCGAAAAAATTAAGGAAGGAAGGAGGGAGGGAGGGAGGGAGGAAGGAAGGAAGGAAGGAATTTCAATGATGATAGATTAATCACTGAGGCTAGGCAAGTAGATTGAGGTTTGAGTTTCATCTTTTGCTATCAGGTTAAGGTATTCAGTTGCTGAGTCAGGTCTCATTTTCTCACACAGTATATCAAGACACAATCTTTCTTATCAGATAGCTCAAGGTATAGATGATGTGGGTGGAGTAGTTGTGAAGCTGCCCCTTACCTCCCAACTCCAGGGTTAACTAAAAAGAGATCTCCATCAGTCCATGCTTTGGCAGAAGGAAATGACAAAACTTTCAACCCATGTTGGCAGCAAGGTCGATGAGACACATTTCAAGGGAAAACTTACACCTTAATTCTTCTGGCATTTTCTTGTGGGGACTTCTTATCCATCTATTCATTCATGTTTCTCATTTGGCAAACATTTATGAAATACCTTCTTTGTGCATGTCTGGGCTTGGGGTTTTGCCAGTGAACAACATACAGAAAATTCCTGCAACTTTATAACTTATAGTCAATGGAAAAACACATATACTAACCATTATTTCTTATTTTTACTGAAGTCACAAAATATAGGTAATGATACAAAGTTTTATTAATATAGATGAAGTGGACCAATGAGCTTTACTAAAAGGATCTCTGAATGTAGAAATAAACAGAATTCAATGGAAATAAAAGAAGAATTGAAGAAGGTATTTGTAGTCAGATATTCTAGGAAGAGGTAACAAGTGTAACATGCCCAAATGAATCACATGCTTTGTAATTTGAGAAACTGAGGAACTGGTAAGAACAGACCAATAAGTGAAGAGAAAGAGAGGAGGTGGAGTCAAAACAGTGTTAGGAAGTAGGCATGGAGAATGGCCATAAAGTAGGCTACAGCAAAGAACTGGACATTCAATTAAAATAGAAACCTTTAGAGGGTTTAGAGAGGGAGAGGTATGTGGGGACAGAATTTTACTTTAAAGAACACTTTAAAGCAGTGCTGGATGACAACATTTCCTATAATGATAGAATTATTCTAAATCAGCCATATCCAGTAAGGCAGCCACTGATACCTTTATGGATCACTGGAAATGTAATTAATGAACCTAAAGAACTAAAGATTTTAATTCAATACAATTTAAATTTGAATAACATCATTTAGATAATGACCAGCAGTGGCTGCTTTATAAAGAATACATGTAAAGAGGCAGAGACACAGGCAGGGCTAATGACAACTAAAGCTTAGCAAACATTTTTTTTAAAGGTTTAGATAGTAAATTATTTCAGGTTTTGCTTGTGTCTTAGTTAGGGTTTTATTGCTGTGAAGAGACACCATGACAACAACAACTCTTATAAAGGAAAACGTTTCCTTGGGGCTGGCTCACAGTTTCAGAGGTTGGGTCCATTACTGTCATGGCAGGAAACATGGCATCGTGTAGATAGACATGGTGCTGGAGGAGCTGAGAGTTCTATATCTTGGTTTTCAGGCAACAGGAAGTGAACTGTTACACTGGGAATGACTTGAGCAAAAATGAGATCTCAAAACTTGCTTCCACAGTGATGCGCTTCTCCCAAGAAGGCCACACCTACTCCAACAAGACCCTATTAGTGTCACTCCCTATGGGCCAAGCATTCAAACACGTGAGTCTGTGTGGGCCATATCTATTCAGACCACCAGCAGCCTGTCATGTAGCCTCTGTTAAAGCTACTCATATGCATGCTGACAATATGTAAATGTGCTAGGGTGGTTGCTTTTCAATAGAACATTATTTGAGGGTCTGTAGGCTGTAGTTTACAGACTCTTGGTATAATTGAGATGACAATGAACTGACTGCCCATTCAAGTTGGAGTGACAAGATTTATTGGCAGATTGCAAGTACAGTGTCAAAGAAAAGGAGGGCTCACATAACTTGAAGCCTGTGGCCTGTGCATTTGGTGAAGTGGAGCTGCCATTTACAAAGGGAGAAAAGACTCAGTAGCAGATTTTAGGGGAAAAGTGTGTTAAATTTGGCCTTGTTTTAAGACATCTTAGTCCCCCACACCCACCTAGTCCACCAACACCTGAGTCAGGTGGGAGAGCTGAAGGGCAGGAGAGCTACCCCTGCCCACAACCAGCTGCAACACTTGGGAGAGCAGACCCTGAACCTTTCCTGGGTCACACAATTGAGCCAGCCCCATTGGCAGAGGAGTGGGTGAGCCAGCCCCGAATTTGTGAGCTTGCAAAAGCTGTCCCCATTATTCAGCTATCGTGGTGCTCTGGGCAGTGGAGATACACACCCACCCCCATCAATGCCTGAGGCAGATGGGATTGCTGGCCCTGAGGGCAAAGAGCAGGACTTCTGATCTTACCCCTAATCAGCTCTAGCACTAGGGACATATTTTAGTATGGGTATTGGCAGTTACAGCACACATAGGGGCTCAACAGTCCTGCCACTGAACTTCTCTGTTCTTGTTCTGTGTCAGATACTCTCTATTTGAAATGTCTTTTTTCTTTCAGTTCCTGTTGAAACCTTGGTCATTTATCTGGTCCTGTTCAAATGTCTTCTCTTTTTGGTTCATTATCCTCTTTCTGAAAGTCTTTTTGTAAACCATATTTGGAACCTTAGAATGACTCCACTGTTGTGAATGCCATTTTTTATTTGATGCCAGTTGCTAATTTAATGCACACTGTTATTTTAGATCCCCTAAAAGCATGCGTATGACATATTAATAGAATACTGATTGTGAGCATTGAGGGTGGTGTAAAACAAGTTTGTTTTTATGTACCTGTTCTTCCATATACTATTAATTGCTTGTGATTTTTCTAAGTAACTTCAATTTTTGTAGGCTTCATTTCTTTACCTTTAATGTAAGATAAACAAGGTTTAATGAAAATTGGATAAGAGAGTTGTAATAAGTTTATTCATTTATTGAGATTGTTTTGGATCAGGTTAAAGCAAAAGTTTTCAATATAAACAATTTAGCAAGTGAGCTGTGTGGAAAAATTCAAAGATCATTGCTTTTCTCCATGCTTTTGTCTACTATAATGCTCACTTATCCTTTTGCATGCACTTTTTCTTCAATTATTTACATTGAAACACTTAAATGCTCAGTTTTATGCCTTAACTACAGTTTTGCACTCTGTTTCCTGCTGAAGTCCATTTAAATCATTGCCACTTTGGTAACTGCATGTTAGCTTCTGACTCTTCCTCTGTCCCCAGATGCTACATTATTTTGGATCAACAGAGAATCACAAAATGAGAAGGGACTGTAGGCAAAGTCGATATTTATAACTTTTTTATTAGACCTTGGAACGTCATGTGAAAAACTTATAGCTGTGCATCAGGTGGGGAAGCTGCACAGGGTGCCAAGCCGAGCCTCCTGCTAATGGCTTTGTGAAGCTCAGGCCGCAAGACACATAGTTATTCTTTCCTGAAAGTAACTGCTGGGAGGCTGCTGGGAGAAGAATACTTGTGGCAGTATGTACTGGGAAGATTTTTATTGAGTCTCTCCATTGATGTTGTCATGCGGTGTTTCCTGAAGGCAGCCTTTTTTTATTCCCGAACTGGAGATAGCACTATGAGGTATAGACTGTCTCAGACCTGTTTTGAACATATTGAATCAATCAAAGAATACGTTTCTTTGTTAGATTTAGGTTGGGTTTTCTGTTTCACTTGGGAAATTGTTGTATTTATTTGTAATTTATCTTGATATTTAATAAAACTTTCCTTATTTTATTGCCTTTTCACTATTTGTAATCTACATTATGTGCCCTAATGACACAATGTATAGTTGTTCTGTTCTGTAAACTACTTTGGGGCTCTTGCCCCATTTCTTTGTTAGTGAGATGAAAAGAATTCCTACATGTAGGTATCGTATTTACTCCATTGGAGTCTTCTAGTTATCCAGCACACAACTATTCCCTAGTTTGTCTTTGGCTTCAGTTTGGCCCAGCCTAACATTTAGACCCGTAATTACACAAATCTCTCCCCTTTTGCATCTCTCAGCAGAACACCCACTAGAACATGTATTTATTACAAAACAGTTTGTCTCCTGTTTTTATGTTTTTCCCCTTCAGTTCCAGTTTCTATGGAGGTAATTAAACCATCTCCACCAAAATAGTCCTTAAGATACTTGAATCACAAGAGAATGTTTTCATGTTATAAACACTTTTGATTCTCATATAATTTTGGTATTGATGATTTTTCTCCTTCCAAACTTTTTCCTAAGGAAACCAAAAAGGTACAAATCTTTAAGAAGAAATGTGAAAATGAGTGAATGCTGGCATGGTAACTTTTTATTAAGTAGATATAAAATTATACCATTTTATTAAACATTGTTAACTTTTGAGAAAACAGTAACCATACTAAGTGTATTATGTAATAATTTAAAGAGTCTTCTGCACACATTTGTCATTAATCAGTGGCTCTGCTCTCATCATTCTGGCCTAATATTCAAATCTTGCAAGGTATTTTCTATAAGACTGAGAAAATATTAATACATGGAAGGTAACTGCCAGGTAAATGCTTCTGTAGCAAGGAACAGGCAAGTTCTGTGGGTTTAGCTTGTGCCAGGGAGCAATGCAGAGTTGTCTGGGTATTCCTTCTCGCTGGAGGGTGTTATGGCAAGAAGGGACTGTTTCCATGGAATCAGCTACTTTTTCAGGTCCTGGGGAAGATAGTAAGACTTTGTGAAGCTTTTTTGATATTTCATTTTTAATTATATACAGATTTTTCTTGGCATTCTATTTAAATGAGACTTTTGATAATTTCCATATCCACACTCATGGTTTAGATGGCAGTATAACAGAATAGCAGTCATGGTCAACATTGTGAGTTCTTTTCTGAATGGACCCATCTGTGGAGACAGGTTCCTCCCTTACTATAGTATATTAAGAAAGCTTCATTTGCTAAGTCTAAATTTCTAAATTTCTTGATCCAAGGAAGAAGATTAATTAAATCTTAATTTGGAAGCCTCCCAAAGCAATATATAAAGTAATTGACCTTTACAAATGAAATGTTACAGCATGGGGACGGAAGCCTTGGCTGCTGTGATTATCTTCTTTTAGATGTATGTGAAGGGAATAAAAACTGTAGGCTTCGGAGCAAATAACAGTGTGGGCCTAATCTTCTTTTATTATAATATTTGCACAATTCTAACAGTCACACAGCAAGGTTTAAAAAGGCGGGCAAACAAAGACAACCTCTAGGTGTAGAGGCCTCTTGGAGACTCTGCTTCTTTCTTAGTGATATAGGTCCGATGGCTAATACTCAGTAGTGACAGCATCAGAATCTCATTGGGTAGATATAAGTTTTATTTTCTACTTTAACAGGGCATTTTTTGAAAGTCATAGAAGTATTTTGGAGATCCTTAAGTAAGGAGTGTTGGGATGACATGGCTGTGATTATCCCTTAATGACATGTCTTATTTTGCTGCTATTCCTTTCAAATCGATGATGGACTGGTAGGATGGCATTTAGTGGTGAACCGGTGTATTTAAAATGGTATTTTGAAATAATCAAAGTCAACTTGGTGAACAGTAAGCTACTTCAGATAGAGCACATCCCAAATTTGGGGGGGTTTCTTATTTGGATATATTTATAAAATCATTTGTCTTCTATCTCTTTCCTCTACTATTTGCTAAAGCTTTATTGTTTTATCTAATTAGCTCATAGATACTACTGTGGAGCTCTTCACTCACTTTATGAAATGCTATGGGAGATATGCAGATATTCTTCAACTGTCTGTTAGACTCCATCTGACAGCGTAAGACCACTGACAAGGCCTATCCTATCCTTATAAACTGGATCTAGTTGTGCAATTGAGGGAAAAAATTGTAGGGTTTTCAGAGTACTTTAAGTATGAGTGATATTTACATAGAAAAGCAGCATATTTAACATAGTTCTGCAAGTCCATTAAATATCTTCCTATAGTCATTTACCATATGCAGAACAGTATCAATCAGATCTTGTTAAGGTTTAAAACATTTGATGATTTCTTATTGTTGTGATAAAATTGAATACTGCTGGGTGGTAGTAGCACACGTCTTTAATCCTAGCACTTGAGAGGCAGAGGCAGGTGAATCTGTCTTGAGATTGAGGCCTGACTGGTCTACAAGAGCAAGTTCCAGGACAGCCAGGGTTGTTACAAAGAAACCCTGTCTTGAAAAAGAAAGAAAGAGAGAGAGAGAGAGAGAGAGAGAGAGAGAGAAAGAGAGAGAACATTTGAACAATACTAAACTTAGCAATTTAACCATTTAGCTGTGTTTGTACTTCAATGTCAGGAATATAGTTGCATTGTTTTCTGCCATCACCATCATCCATGTCCACGTCTTTGAAATACTTCACCACTAACCATTAATTCTCCATCTCTTTCTTGAAAGCTTCTATGTCTTTTATAGAAGACACAGATTGAAAGATACCCAGTACACTTGGCTCCTTATAGTCAGCATTAATTGAAGATTCACTGTGTGTTGCTAGGATATGATGAAAACCTATCATACTGACTTCTATAGCCATTATACTTGCAATATAGTGGAGAATATGAATAAAAAATAAATATAAGGGCAATCAGTCTCATTACTTTAAAAAACACTTTCTGATTCAGAGTTGGCGTGGAATTTAGCAGAAGCTGTTATTTTGCTCAAGCACTTACCCTCATTACGTAGGTCAGTTTCTATAAGCTGTAGTTTTATTGGGTTTAGAATAGATGTATCAAGTTTGAGTTTTTGTTGTTGTTGTCGTTTTGTTGTTGTTGCTTTTGCCTCAAAAAATGTTTTGAGAAACCCAGGAATTCAGTATGTATTCTGTAGATGAAAATGAAATTTACAGACATTAATATATGTGTCTATATATAAATTTATATATTATTTATATCAGATACCAGAATTTTTCCTCTTTATGACTTTCCCTGTTATGATATTTAAATATAATTATTAGAATAAAAAAGAGACCAAGTTAACTGCTTTTTAACAGGGCTGTTTTACCTACTCCATAATTGACATTCTGTCACTGCTCACACTTTATTTCACTTCTGCTCAACTCAATATATGGATTTTTAAACAAACCATTTACCAAGCACTAGACAATAGTGCCTTTGGCAGATCAAACTTAGACAGCTAAGTTGTTTGTTGTCCACAGGAGAGTCTCATTGTATCACCAGAACAGCTTCCGTTAACAATCTAGGATGAGAATTGGTGACACTTAAAAACTCAAATTATTGACGAGAACATCCCAAGTACTAAAAGGACTTTAAAATTTAAAACCTTTAAAGCCCATGCAGTCATTATCACATTAAGCAGGAGCTGGTGATGGGTCATAAATTGGTTTTCCATTTTATTTAAACAGGATCTGGCAGAATATAAATGGAATCATTGAAGTTCACTTATCTCATGATAATTCTTCACTTTTTTTCAATATGAGTATGAAGTTGAAATTGTAGATGATCTCTGATTATTTCTGTTAGACTATTTATTGGAAAATTGCTTTTAGAGGGTTCTCCAGTTTCTCTTCATATTGGGATGTCTTCTAGAAACCCAGGGATTCCTTGACATTCTCATTTTCCTGTAATGGTTTCATACAACTCTGAAATTTTAGAAATTTAACAAATCATGATTCATACTTCATTGTCAGTATTTCTTAAAGGTTCTAGTTTGGTATTGAACAACTATTTCAGAACCATTTATACCTCAAACTTTTGGTTAAGTCTTTAGCATTCTTTAGTCAGAATTGATGTTGTAAAACTATGCTTCAGGCAGTCCACTTCTTTTTCTGTTAAACAGCTGGCATCTGACTTTGATGCATTTTTTTCATAAACCTTCTCCAGATGACTTACAAATTTATATAAGTCCTTTTCATGGACATGTGTCTTTCTGATCGCTTCTCATTAAGAAATCTGCTCAGTTACTTTAGATTTATTAACATGCTTAAGCTAGATGGAGTCCTGTGTGGGTCAATTTTGTTTGTTTGGGGTTTTTTTTGGTTTGGGGATATTCTTTGGCTCAGCTATACTGGGGGCTAGAGTCCATAATGGCAAGGACTACATGGGAGCAAGCAGCAGGCATGGTGACTGGAGTGAGAAGCTAAGAAACAAAACAAAACAAACAAACAAAGAAACCACAAAGCAGGGAATAATCCTGAGCACTTATGTTTTGAGAAGCTGCAGTCCTTCACTCTGCTGGGTGGAACGTGGAGTCCTGTAAGACAAGTGTTGTCCACTGTGTTGCCATTACAGCTCCTGCTGTATTCACCAACACATCCTGCTGTATTCCATGGACTGAGTCTATGGGGTCTAGACTACAGAGCTTTCTTTGCTCTGTAGTCGAGGATCCTCTTATCTTTTTCTTGCCGAAAGAAGAAGGTAATAGCAGCGTATCTGTCCCCAGATCCAGAAGCTGTTTTGGTTTTACCAATTTGTTAATTCACTGTTTGAGATCTTGTTGCTTTCTACTTAGAGTTCTGTCTGTCTCTCCCTCATCTCTCCTTTTGTTTGTTTGTTTTTAAGGACTAAATCATCCTCCATATGAAACTAAACTTCCATTTGAGCTTTTAATTTTCTGTTCTTCCTGCTATTTATTTTCGTTTTTCAATCTAGCATCTGTATTCTCGGATATTTATGTATTCTAAACCGTTTCATCATACCTTTTCTTTGTGCCTATCTGCTTCCTTATTCTCTGCATTCCTGAAGAAACTTTCCCTTTACCTACCGTTTGCTAAGACACTGCCTTCTTTTCTGTATCAAGTTTATCTGGAAAGTAGACTGGGCTTCTTCTCCCCATTTGTTACCCACTGACTCCAGTTTGATTGGTTTTGTTTTTGAACATTCCTATTTCATTATTTTGTGTAAATATTAACCTTGGCTGCATTTGAATAGAAGTTGCTGTGAAATCTAGGATGCCTGAAAACTATCATGATAATTTCTTATTTAATTGATGCATTGATCATGTCTGTTGATCATTTTAAAACTCTTTCAGAGAGTTATCACATGCAGCTTGGGCAGAGAACCATTGTGCTATCACTGCAGTAAGCCCCTAGCTGTTAATTCCAATGTTTTGCGCCCTTCTGCTCTTACAGGTTCTTTTGGAAACCTACTTTTTACCCTCGTAGTGTTTACAGTTGAAACTGTTTTCAGTTTTCCCACCTTTCTCAAGTCCTATTTTCTCTGTCCTCTCTTGACTCCCCTTCTTTTCCTTTTCCTGAGTTACTGTCTGCCCACATGACAACAGTGGATCATCACATCTGTGCTATCTAGACTGGTGATCTTACGTCCTTGTATAGATACTAACGACCTGATTTCCATCCACAACTAGCATCACCATTACAGACTTCCCAGTAGACATCCTTCCTTCATGTGCCATTGCACTCATGTCAAGTAGAACATGCTAGTTTTCTAAAATGTCCCTGCTAGGTTCTGCTTTCCCAGCAGTCTGTACTGTATCCATCATCCTTACCTTCACCTTCATCTTCCCTTTTGTCCCTGCTAGTGATTGTCTAAGTCCCGTATAGCCTATCTTAAATATCACTTCTTAATTTGCTAGTCTTTTCCTATTTCCACAGTCATTAATCTTTTTTCTGGCTGTGTATGGACAATTGTAATAACTTCCTCGCTGTCATTAGTGGATCCTACACAGTGGTGGAGTATTGTTTTTCAGGCACAGCTTCAATAATTTCACTATTCTTTAAAGCCCTCCAAGGCTCCTCATTGACCATAACCAAATGTAAAGACTTAGCATGAAATTCAAGACACTAGATTAAGGCCTCCTGCCAGCATTTCCACCTCAGACCCATCATTCTTCCTCAGAGTCATCATGTTCCAGCTAAATGGGGCTGCTGGCTGTTGTTCCCCAGCCTCATGTCTTATGAACTGGGGGGGGGGAGTTCTGCCATGTGTGTCCCAGCTTAAATAGATCCCTCTTGTTTTAGTTACTTAAATTTAGCATGGAACTACAACTTCAGGTTTCTACTTGTTTGTATCTCACCTAATCAAAGTGTGTGTGTGTGTGTGGTGTGTGTGTGTGTGTTAGAAGATGGCTGTAGCTGATTTTTATCCCAATACTTTGTGTTACAAGCTTTCCTTTAAAATATCTGCTCTATTCTGGTGTGTAACAACTTCCATGTTCTTGTATGCCCATGTTTATCTTTCTAGCTTGGACCTTCTGTGAAAATGCTATCCAATCTTTGAATTAATGACAAATTAAATGCCCTAGAATGTTACTCTGGATTTTTTTTTAAGTTTTGCTTGCTTTCAGTGTCCACCAGCTATTAATTCCAAATTATTCCCCTGCTGTACTGGAAGAAATAAAATTTCTCATAGGAAGCAAACAATAGTGCCAGTCTACTTGAGACTGTTAATGATTTACTTATAATGCCAGCAGGCACAAGAAGGCTGGGGAAATTAAATGTACAGCATCATTACCTTCCTTGTAGGCATTGCTGGAAATGGCATAGTGCTTAATACAACATTTTCAGAGATGAAGAAAATCCCTTTAGGACTCTATGAGAGTCTGGATAACAGATAACTTTTACTGTTTATGCTCCCTTCCACAAGACATTCTTTGGAGTTAACTAACACGAGTTTAGACAGATGCTATGCTGTATCTCCCGTTGTCTTTGTAGACAATTTTAGTCATTTTTTTAGTTATATAAACATTATTTTTAGAGAACATGACTTAAAATGTTCATTAAACTAATAATTATTAGTAATTCTCAGAACTGTTTGTTACTGACAACTCCAAGGCTGTTGGGTACAGGAGTCTGAGTACCATGTGAACCAGGATGCCTAGAAATTCCCTCCCAATGCCAAAATCCAGATGTTACCTCCATGCCATTGGAATTGTGTTTTCAAGTAACTGAAATGAATATGTTCTAGGTGAATTTTATTTGTATGTAGGAGGGATTTCATAAAATAGTTGGCTTGATTTGATATTTTGTAGCAGTGGAAGGGAAGTTCAAGGGAGACAGAGGAGAACTGAGATCCAAAAGTGTAAAATGAGCGGTGAAGTGTGATATAAGTGCAAATTCTGCCTGCAGCCTAAGACCTGGCACTCCCACCGCTGCTGCCCTCCCTCCGCCCCCTGTAGGAAAAGACTGTACTTCTTCTTGCAAGGCAACAAAGACTTTTGCTGAAAGGTCAGGCCTCTGCTTTCTCAATTCAACTTCGCTTTTTTTCTGTGCCCCTTCAATATTAAATGTAAAGTATTCTACTGCAATATTGAATTAAATGGTATGTCCCAGCAGTTTTATACAAAGTGTCAATGTATTTGACCCTCCTAGTGCCTTGTTTATAATGTTAGTTGGCATATAAAAGCTAGAGTCATGCATGCACATGTGTAAACAATATGATGTTTGTTATGCTAACTTCATTTTAGTCAACTATAGAATCAGGTCAGACACTCTCTATAAGCTTGTTCATCACAAAACATGCCAGAGCCTAGAACCCTGCAGGTCAGCCCACCAGGAAGGAGAAATGATAAAAGGTTAGGGAGAACAAGATGATCTGGGACTCTGAGCAAGGATTTGTATCTGTTCTCACTGTCTTCTCCCCAGGGATGCAAGTGCTGTAGAAACTGATACCCCATCAAAGAGCTCGACATACATGTGGCTGAGGTGTCATCCCTGGAAAATCAAAACAGATACAAGAGTGATAGCTGCCACTAAGGTGATGAAACAGCAATTAGTGACAGCATCAAGCTGCCCCACTGTCTCCCTTCACATCTTAGAAGAGTATCCCTCCTATTCCATTCTAACTGTAAAATCATGGGAAGGCTTCTATCCTGTGTGACCTTAAACACATGGAGAGGGAGGAAAAGAACATTAGCCTGACCCGGTTGCACATCACAAGCTACTATAACAACAAAGCCTTCTATGTCATTTCTTTTTCTATTCAAAACACTAATATTCTATAGACCAAACTTTCTCAACACCCTCACAATACAAAACAGCAATGTTACAGCTGTCAGTAGTGCATATAATTGTGTCATTAATCCCACTGTGCAGCTGAGGGCCCTTTAACATGGCTCATCGTATTTAAGGGTAAAGAAGTCTAATAAGCAGTAGTGATAATGAATACATGAAGGTGTTAGGGGAAACTTCTTTCAAAGTTTAGTCATTAATTTATTACATTGATTCTATAGTAGTATTTTACATTATAATGTAGTCTGATTCAATGAATCAAGCAGGGAGGCACTGTTAGTGTATTATTAGGTAGCAGTCCTTGCTACCTTCATGATTGCATGAAGTGAATGCTTCTGGGGATAGAATTTTAGACCCTGACAGTGGGGGATTGATATGTATTCCCATGTATGCTGCACATAATAAGTAGGCATATGACCCTTTGAAAACTCTAGAACCATGAAATTTTCAGTTATTTGTACATGTTATAGAGGAGGGCCTGTAGTTATTAGCATCTGCATTAGTAGCAAGCCTTTTCCCTTAAACTTTCACATTCTTGATTCATTATTCCCTGCCAGAAGAGTGGCCATCATGGCCAGCATACATCATCAATGTAGTTCACTGCCATCAGAACAGTGTCTTTGTTGACTAAAAGAAAAAAAAAATCTCTGCAAATACTCCAACCCTGCTGGGAACTTTCAAGGTTCTTTTATTGTCTATTGCTAGATATGATTTGACTTTCTTTTCTATAATCGACAGTATAAAACAGGGAAAAGATCATGTTTCATCAAATTGCTTTTCCTCTGTCAATTATTTTCTGCCCTGAGTAAAACTTTAGCAAACTTCCATCCTCATCCTCCTCTCTAACTGCCTGTGTTTCACCTGGTCTGCTGAGATTTTACCTATGTGCTATAACAATATCCCTGTCCGATTGTAGACACTCCTGTCTTTGTACTGATAGCCTTGTTAGTTGAGTAAGCACATATCACCACCTTTGTGTTAGAATTAAAGGATGAAGAGACTAAGGTGCACAACTTGCCTGAACCTATTAGCTGCCTACCTGCATCCGTACCCATTCTGCCTCCTAGCTTTCAGATTGTACCATGGTTGAGGTTGTACTCCCTGCCTGGTGACATGCTTGGGAAAGGGTCCTGATTTTTTTTTTTTTACCCCTCAGGGTTCTTCATGATTCATCTTACAATTGTGTTAGTGCTTTAGCTTGTGCCAGTAATGGTGAATGGCATGTATAAATGATACAGTTCTAATAAACAAATGTGAGAGAAAGTCTGCTAAGACCCTTTGAGGAAGGGTTTTTCTCTGATTAAAGGATGACATAAAGCATTAGTCCAGTTTTTTTCCATCAACAGTGTCGTTTGTATATGTGCTGAATAGAACTGTGACTTCCATTTTGAAATCAAAATGGAGTAATCCTCTGATGATAACAGAAAATAGTGGAAAGACTCTGTTATATTTGTCTGTCTGTCCAGTCACCCTGAAGTAGCCCTACATTTGGGCCCTTCATGTTCGGTCAGCCTGTGGTCCATACTCTTGACTTAGAACTAAGGAAGCTTTCTAGGGCCTTTTTGTGTGTCTTGTAGAAGTGTTCCCAGATCTTTTTGCTACAGTGTTTGGGGATAAGTTAGGTTCCTCCTAGCAGATTAACTCTTAAGAGGTTTGGGAGAGGAAACTGGGTGAAGATTGTCTTTGTGGTTCAGTTGTTTTGTTGGTAAGTATGGGGAAGAGGGTTTTACCATAGCACTCCAAGTCACTCTCTAACATTTAAAAGAAATCATGATAGTCTTGGCAATCTTCCAACCCCTCACTTTGCTAACTGTGACAGGGGTAGTAGTGTGTGCCAGTAATAGATCACTGTTCACATAATGTCTAGGAATTATTCCTTGAAAACCCAGCTTACTCCCTCTTCTGCCAATGCTTCCTATATTATTCTGAGTAGCATATTTTCTATATTAAATCATTTCTAAATAAAACAACCAAAGTGTTTTCTCTCACCTACTTAACACTTGCAGTGAATTTTAGGATACTTGAGGCAGAAATAATCCTGGTAAAGACAGTCATATACATACTAAAGAATAGTTATTTCTTGAACCAAATTATTTAACAGAAATCTAATCCTTTCCCTATGACACTACAACTATAAAGTCAATAAGAGTTATGTTTTTTTTGATTTCTGGAAGATGACTTTCTACCTGTTATTTTATTTTCTTTACCCTTCCCTATGTCATCTAAATTATTCTGATACCCACCCCTCCCCCACATACACACACCTGTCATCAGTACCTTGTCTTTCTAAACACAGGTCTTTTTTTCTTATTTTTTTGAGAATTTCATGCATGAATACTGTATTTACATCATTTATAACCTCCTTCTGACCCCTTCAGTTCCTCCCATGCCCCTCAATTCCCTCTCCAGTTCAATGTAGCTTGGATGTACATGTGTTTAGGGCCGACCACTTGGGACTTAACCTATCAGGGGCCTTATCCTGATTCTCACTCTCTTAGCAGCCAGCCATTGATTGCCTGTAACTCTTCATTTAGGGGCATGGCCCTGTGAAATCTTTGTTGGCATGTTGTCAACTAGTGGTGGCATTATTTAAGTCTTGTTTAGGCAGCCATATTGTTGATATCTCAAGGGTGTAGCTTTTCTGTCATGTCTATAAGACACTATCTAGCAGCAGATGTCCTGGGCCTCTGGTCCTTACAGTCTTTCTGCCCTGTGTTCCCTGAGTCTTGGATATAGGGGTTGCAGTACAAATGTATCAATTAGGGCTGGCTACCCCAACTCCATAGACACTGCATTTTGAGCATTTGTAGCTTCCATGTGTGGCAAAAAGTTTTCTTGTTGAAAACAACACTCACCTGTTTAAGTATTTAGACTATAGGAATTCTATTAGTTTAGAAAAATGGCTGTAATAGATTCTCCTCCAGGGTCTTTGACTTCTCCAGTCATGAGTAGTTAGTTGGCTAGATTTATAGTGCAAGGAATGAATTCAGTCCTCTTGAGTGAGTTTTAAGTCCAATTAGACAGCTGTTGGTTACTTCCAGTATAATAGTGCAACTATTGAACCATTGGGGTTATCTTGCCAATGATATGAGGGAGGAAATGGGAAAAATGAGGAGGGTGATACTTGTGAGGTAGGCAGAGGGGAGGGTATTATAGAGGGAGTAAGGAGGGATAAATGATATTAAAGATATGCTTGAAAAGTCCTTATGGAAATGTTTTATAAGCTTACTTAAAAACACATGCATTCATGCACACATTTTTTTAATCAAGTCATACTGTATGGGGTGATATTGCTTCCTCAAGAATCATAGACTCTAACAAAAACATGAATGCCAGACATGAGAGACCTTCCTTCCAGTTATTGGTCGGCAAAGTTCAAAAGAATCTTCTAGCAGTATAGACTATTTCCATTGTCCTTAGTAGCCTCCCAGAACTTGAAAGTAAGTTCCTATTGCTGTAGACACCACACACTGTGGACACAGGATTAGAAAGAATGGAACTGGAACTGACTTGGAGTCCTCTTTCCTGAGGACCTACCTCTCCTAATACCCGAAGGTGCTGTGTAAGCTGCCGAGGACAAAAAGCAGTCAGTAGTCCTATGTGTGTGGGAACCATGACATGTCCCCTTTTGTCAATACTGGCCCGCCCCTCCCTCCCTCCCTGCCTCCCTCCCTCCTTTTGTGAGGTCTTAGTTGACGTAAACTTCCCAGGGCCTGTCTGTACCCACTGCTAACAGCTTCCCTGCTCTCCTGACAGCCTTTTCAATTATTCATTTAGACTTAGCTCCAATATGACTGAAAAGTGGAATTTCTTTTCCTTTCTTAGCTGACTTAACATCTTGTTCTTACATAATTATGGCCCATATCACCTCATATCATAGCTACTTGTTTTTCTACTTAGGCCTCTGTAGGAAGAAAGTCCAGATTATACCCACCTTTGTGCCCACCATGGGACATTGTGTCATTCCAGGACAGTTTCTTCAATGGAAGGAACACTAATTGCTTAAATCAAGACTTGTGCAGGGCACGATATTATACTTCTAAATCTGGTCATTTAAAATCTTAGGATATTTTATTTGTTTTAATAAATGAAGCTAGCCTAAAGATCAGAAGGGCAAAGCTAAGCCACTAGAGGTCAGGCAGTGGTGGCACACACCTTTATTCCCAGGTTTTGGGAGATGATAGCAACAGATGAATCTCTGTGAGTTCAAGGCCACCCTGGACTACACCCTGGACTATCAGTTCAGAAACAAATTTAGGTTGTAGCAGTTCACACCTTTAATTCCAGTACTAGGGATTCGTATGCCCTCAATCACAGCACTAGAGGGAATATATAATGAGAGGAGAGACGCAGAGTCTGTTTAGTCTGCAGTCTCCCAGCCTTGGTAGAGATAAGACTTCTCTAGTGGCTTGGCTGCTTTGCTTTTCT
>LOJH01000312.1:9314-42736 GCA_001685095.1 Ellobius talpinus | reverse complement strand
AGACCAGGCTGGCCTTGAACTCACAGAGATCCGCCTGCCTCTGCCTCCCAAATGTTAGGATTAAAGGCGTGTATCACCATCCAGCTCTCAACCTGTGAATGTAAAGCCAAGCAGTCAGGGTTTTAATGCTGTGAGGAATCCAGTTTCTAAATCTGGTACCTGAAGGGTATGTGTTGATTGTGTGTTGAACTCTTCCAGTGGCCAGATTTAAGAAGACCCACTTTGGGGAAACACAGACTTTTCTAAAAGATGAATCAGAATATTTGGACAGAAATTGTTAGTAATTTATCCCCAGGCTTATTTTGGAAGAAAGTACTTATTCCCTGAATTGGTTTATGGAATCTTTTGAATGTCATGTTCTATAAACGGGCCTCAAATATTTGGAAGTCCAGCATATTTCATGATCACAAAGGCACCTTTAATTGCTTCCATTAAGTTGTGGCCTGCCTGTGTCTTTTTCTGACAAAGTGACATTTATAAGTATTTTTCTCATAGTTATTTGTAATTGCACTAGTGTTCACCATTTCCAGTGTTACAATGAAATCATTTGAGATTCCAGTCACATTTCTAAGCAGATGTACCAAATTACAGCTTAAGGCTTCTGCTAGAATTGTGAAGTTCGAATTAGTAAAATATCTGGGGGTGGGATAGGTTAGCAAGGAAGGACCTGAGAGAACACATAGCCCAAAATAGTTTGATATCCCCTTGTTAATATTGCCCCCACCCAAGCTTGACTCATAAGCATGTATGGGGTGTCACATCTCCTACAAACTGGTTTCATTTTGTTTTTCCTTTTCATCTGAGTTTAACTGGGTTTCTCTGGCTGAATTCAATAAGAAGGCAGAAGTTGGATGGAGGATGTATGTAAGCAGATGAGTTCATGTAGAGCAGTGTTGTGACTTGGGTGTTTGTGACTTGTCTACTTCCATCCAAACCACAACTTCATGTACAGATCTTGCCATATGGGCTTTTTCGTTTCTCTTAAAGCAAATCTGTAATATACTTACTTGTAACTTTCCACTTCTTCCAAGAGCCCATGAAACTGTCCTCTTGCATACTGTTCCTTTCTTTGAAGTAACTGTTGTATCCTGGGACGTTTCCAGTTTATTTTAAGACCTACATCTAAAAATCTTTCACCAGTAAGCCTTCCTTTTCTTAGAGGAACATTTGTGTTTCTTCAACACTTACATATTTAATTTTTAGTTGCTCTATGAGGGGAGCTGTGTGGTCTAAAAGAAAGAATATGTGTGGTAAAGTATTAACAGTTTTGCTCACTACTATTCTTGCTGCTACTTCAGAGATTTGGTGTTCTCAACATTAAGTGAGACAAGTGGAAGTCATCTTTCAAGGACATTGTTTTCTTCATTTTCTCATCTTCCCTTCATGTATTGAACACTTACTTGGTCTTATGCCCAGTGCCACCATCAGGATATGATAAGAGGCAGAGGCATAGTCTATGCCATCAGGAAACCCATAATCCCTAAGGAAAAGGCAAGGTAAATAAGTAGCCTCAAAATGCCTGTTTAACTAGGAAGAACATGCCATAGGAGCGGCAGAAGCGTGGACGAGGATAGACCATCAATCACAGAGTTTCTTTGTTGGAAAAAGTGGGACTGCTCAAGTAGTCCCATGAGCAGCTTGGCCTAATAAGTAAATGCGGATGTCCTGATGCCCTCACAGAGGAGGTGGACAGATAGGGCATGTTTACCAGAGTCTTACTTTCTCAGTTCTTTTTAACCTTTAAAAACAAGTTGGCCCCATCACTTTTTACCCCATACAGGTGCTCATATCTCATGCCAGGTTTTGTTTGTTTCTACCTACTATGGTGGAGTCAGACGAATTTGTCATCATTTCTAAGATTTGTCTGGCCAGTTGTCCAAAACTGTTTTTTTTTAATCTTTCCTGTAGAATAGTCTGGCTGTTTTTCTCTGCCATTTTACCCATGTCTTTCAAAAATGAAATAACTCAATCTTTTTAGAATGGGCTTTACTTATCAAATAAATAAATTCAATCTCTATAGAGTACTTTCATCTATTGGGAATATAAAGACCATTGTTACCAAGGACCCACACTATAGTTCTCATTGTAGTTGTTTGTTCTTTGAATCTGCCAGCCTACTGTGGTCCCTGAGGTAGGGAATCAAATGTGTTTGCTTCTGTACCACTAGCACACAAAAATGATTCATGACCAATACTTGATATGATGCTATTTAAGGGAAGGAATGCACAAAAAGAACTTCAGAATTAAGCCTGTACTTTATCTAAGCAACAAACAAAAACTCTGGAAGTGAACTATGTTGCTGTCTAATCCACATAGCCTATTAGAGTTAATGTTACATAGATACAGCCTGGCATTGACTGACCTCCAGCTAGAAACAGCCAAGAAAGTCTCCATGAATATTATCCCACAGATGCTAAGTCTGAAAGAATGACAAGAATTTCTCCAGATGAGTAGGAAGGAAGTTCTTTTCAGCCTGAGGATTCAGGATGCAGAAAGCACAAAGATAGAAAACTCTAGCACATGTTTGCAGAATTACAAGTTGCGCAGACTGACTGTTTAGAATATTGAGAGACGTGAACATCACATTGGAGCAGAAGGTCAAAGCTTAGGTCTGAAGGTCTAGCTTACATAGGTGAATAACTTGGGCTTCCAAGTTGGGAGGATTGTATGTTTTGGTCAGAGAGATTTGATCTGATTTGAACTTGAAATGGGTGTAGGAAAGAAGAGATGCTGTAATTCTTAACAGTGTGCCAGATAAAAGCTTATGTCACTTATTGTGGTGACTTGGATAAGAATGGCTCTCATGGCCTTATACATTTGCATATTTAGTCACTAGGGGATGCACTGTTTTGGAAGGATTAAGAGATGTGGCCTTGTAAGAGTAGGTTTGCCCTTTGTTGAAGGAAGTGTGTTACTGGAGTTAGGCTTTGAGGTTTCAAAAGTCAGGCTAGTGTCTTGTCTGTCTGTCTCTCTGACTGCAGATCAGGATGTAGTTCTCAGCTACTTCTCCAGTACCACCCCTGACTGTCACCATGTTACCTGCTGTAATAATAGTTGACTAACCCTCTAAAGATGTAAACATGCTCCCAATTCAAAGCAATTGCCTGGTTCATGTTCTCTTCACAGCAATAGCACAGTTAGGTATGACACTTACATAGAGTACCTATTTAGTCTTCACATCTTGTCTTCTTCAGTAATGTGTTAGTAGTGCAGAGATTTATTTTAAATGAGATAAAAACTAATGATACAGAGAAGAGTCTACTGTAATAGTCTGAGAAATGGTGAGGCCTTCAAGCAAGAGTCTTTGAATAAGTCAGGGATTAGAGTTCTTGCCAGAAGAATTCACAGGTCTTACAAGCTTTTGGAGATGAAGGAGATAGAAGAGGCCCAGATGAACCTCTAATTTTGCCCTGGGCAGATCCTTTCTTTGAAATAAACAGAATAAGAGCAGGAACAGGTTTTAGGAGAAGGCATGAAGCTTAGGTTTGAACTTCTGACCTTTGAAATGCTGAAGAAAATTGCAGAAGGAATGCATGATCTAATTAGGAATGGTTCCATGAGGTTAGAAGAGTAGCAATGGGAGGTACAGGTACTTGGGTGCTAGTTGAAACTCTGACAGTGTTGTGAGTTATAACACATGGACTCTTAAAGCTGAATAGAGTCTATAGCCTGCTGGTAACTGCACGAGGACCTCACCCAAATCATGCCTCCCAAGGCTTTATCGTTTTTGTCTTTCCAGTTAGTAAGAACCAGAGCTATAGAAGCCAAAGAACAAGGTTAGTACATTTAGGAACTTTTTCAGATGCATCCTGGGACTGTTGACTTAGCTTTTGGTCCTTTTTAGAAGGTGGACTAGGTCTTTGTTACTGTTTTAGTGGGTATTGTTGCCTATGAGCTGGGTTCCAATGATGGTGTCAGTTGTGCTAAGGTCTGGGGGCCTATTACAGTCCCCACTGTGTCTATAGGCATGAGTCAAATCATGGGCTCATCTGGGGACAGAGGGTCCTCTTAAAGGTAGTAGTTTAACAGAATTTATTCTCTTTTTTTTACTTAGCTAAGTAGGCAGCTAGCTGAGCAAGCAGGGTCCTATAGTGGGAACCAAGATCAAAAGGATTATTGGCCCAGCTATGCTGTTAGTAGAATAGTTAGCCAGGGGGACCAGGAGAACAAAGATTTGTACCATTTGTTAAATTTTTGACATTTCTTCTTTACCAATTAAGGTAATCTCTGACTATGGCTAAACTTTCCTCTAATTTTCACTGGCCAGTTGGCATAGAAGCAGCAAGTTTTTCCCGTTGTCTTATAGAGATCTCCTCACTTCAAAAAGAGGGGGTCCAATCCCCTTTGATTTTTAAAGAACAACCTCAGAAAACAGAATTTTACAGATGGCCCAGGTCTATGTCTTTTTGAGCACTGAATTTACTTAAGTTGTGGGTGGTGCATCCATGGGGGACACCAGCAGCCTTTACTGTTGTGTGGATGGTGAGGGCTACAGGGTATGGACCTTTCCCTGTTGGCTCCAGGCTTGGGTCAGGATCCTGTTATCCTCACTGGTCACCAGTCTGAAACTTGTGAGCTCAGTCATGCTCCCAAGGGTGTAGCCTTTTGAGCCGTCTGTTGGCTAGTACTTTGTGTCTGTTGCTGGACTTGATGGGGAGCAGGGGAATAGTTCTGTTTGAAGTGATCAGTAAGAGATTTATTGAGAATTTTTAAAGGAGTTACAGAAAAATAACAGCATCACCTGTGCTCTGGGGTCTACAAACAGGAAGAGTAAATGTTCTTATTTTTGATCCCGTGTCTTCAGCCCCTGTAGGCTTCTTACACTGATGCTCAGATGTTCACATTTTCAACTTTTTCCAACAAAGTCTTGCTGTGTAGCCCCGGCTGGCTTTGAATTCTCAGTGATCTGCTTGCCTCTGCCCTCCCAGGGCTGGGATTTCAAGCACGATCCACCGGTGCGCAGCCTCAGATGGTCTTGTTTTTCTCTTTCCATTTCTTGACTCCAGCAGGAATATTTGCTCAGAACAGTGTGCCCTCTCTTCTCTGTGCTACCTCTTCGATCTTTGCCATTTTATGTGTCCTACGGGAGTCAACATGGTGGCTCCCTTCCCTGTTAAATCATTGGTAAAATAGTACACCAGTGGAATCTGATAAAAACAAACCACTTTAGCCTAATTGGGAAACAGCTTTTATTTTCATCCTAATCTTTTTCTCAATCATAATTCATAATTCTTCATGTACTATTTTATATCTTATATCCCTTATTTATAATTGTTTTCATATTTTTGTATAATTTTATGATCATATTTTTCATTTAAAATATTGCTAACTATAGAAAATAGACTATAATCATTATCTTGATAATTCACAAGTCTTTTTACCTGTGTATAATTTAAAGCAGGGGGTGGGAATGTTTAAATCACTAAGGAAAAATAGACTGCCACCTTTTAATAAGATAAAGGTTACATTTTCACAAAAATTCTTTCAGATTCATTTAGCCGTTCTGAACTTTCATTTCCTGACCTTGGAGTGAGGGCATTGAGGCTGATTATGATCATCTCTCAAGGCCTCTTAAGCTCTCACAAGAATGTGACTATGACCTTCTGCGTGTAATGTATTCCTAAAGTATTGATAGTTCCTCAGCTTTTGGTTTCATACATGCCATTAAGAATGTGGGAAGATATTTGGATCCTCTCCATTTAAAAATGCCCCTGTGCATAAGCACACAAAATATTAAATTCACTACTGTCTTGGGGTCCTGCCCTAAGCATAGTAAAGAAAAATTATGGAAATTACATGGGAATCAAGATATAGTTGTTTCTTAGATAAGGGATTATATGGGTTTTACTCTAGTGTTGTAACACCAAGCAAGTAGGAAATGGGAAGATATTCTGAAAAGTATATGTAAAATACGTTAGAAAGCTACTTAAAATACTGACTTGAATTTAAAATTTAAATTTAAAGTATTTGAGATTTGCTTGGTCATTTTATTTAGGAGCTCTGTGTCACCAAAGATGATGTCTTTTGCAGTTAAGCAGAAATGCTACACGAGGGCTTCTAGACTAAGAAGGAGAAAATGGAAAACTCACACCTTGCTGGCTGACTCATATAAAAACATATGTTAAAAGACTAAACAGGCTCATTCCTGCACTGTCTATCTTTTATAAACCTGTCTGTGACACTGACTTCCCACGTTTGTGTAGGTAAATAGGTGCTCAGGTTCTGCTTTGTTCCTGTGGCATTACCACTCTCTCAAGAGCCTTCCCTTTACAATGCAGTAGAGTGTGGGAGAGATGGAAGGTTGAATATAGGTTCCATTTATGGCTCGGGTTAAATTACTCAGGATTTTTCCTACTGAAGTAAAAAGGAGTGGGGGTGAAGTAGCCTGGGGAAAAAATAAAAGTAATTTTTAAGATGTAGACTGTGTTTGCCCT
This sequence comes from Ellobius talpinus, assembly GCA_001685095.1. Lineage (NCBI taxonomy): Eukaryota > Metazoa > Chordata > Mammalia > Rodentia > Cricetidae > Ellobius > Ellobius talpinus. The sequence goes on along the minus strand of LOJH01000312.1, from coordinate 36,302 downwards.
TTTTGGCTAATGATGTTTGAAGAACTGTCATGGGGAGGCTTTAGCTTTGGAAAAGTGCAGGTTTTTATAAGAGAAGGCTATCAGATAGATCCTTTCTGTGAAGGATTATTAAGTCAAGACTCCTTGGTTGAGTCTTCTAAGAGATGTATATAAATACCATAAAATCTTAACTTTTCATTGAATTATGATTAAAAATAAGTCATAATAGCATGAATGGCATTTTTCATTGTCTGTGAAACTCTTTTATCCTAGTATTTTTGTAATAGTTGGACAAAGACAGTACATTCATCAGTTTGAGTCCAGCTAAATGTTTATTCATCCAGTGAAACTCCAAGTTTGCTTTTGAGTGTCTGCCCCTAAGTCCTGAATCCTGTGCGGTTACCAACACGGTTCTATGTGTCTTTAAGTTAACTCGTTCACTCTTCCCCGAAGCTCCATCAAAGTAGGTACTGTTGTTATCCCCTTCCAGTTTAAAAACAAAAGGGAGACTGATTCATAAAATTGGTATTTAACTTGCCTAAATTGTCATTAAAAGTAAATGGCTTGGTAGGATTTAAATAGGCTCCAGTGCCTACTTACTTACATCAAGAGAATTCTGAGTTGATAAGCTAATAAGCTGTATAGCAGACATTTTCTTTGATACCTCTAATGATCTGACCCAATCAGAAAGTCGCAGCATTAGAATATTGTTTATTCAGTGTATTTTCAATGCCTTCGATATACCAGGTACAAGGGGTACAATAATGACTTTCTAGCCAGCCCTCAGTCTCTGGGAAGCATTCTGGTTGATGGAAATAGCCACATAATCCAAGAGATCCACTTAAGTCATACGTTCAGCTGTGCTCATATGTTCAGGATGTAGTCACCAGGTGATGATGCTGTTGGGAGCTGGAGAAACCTTTACTGAGGTGAGGATTTGTGGAAAAAATTAGAATATCAAGGATGTGCCATTGATTGGGATATTGGCTCACTAAAGCCTGCCATCCATGCCACTGCCAAGTTTTGTTTTTTAGAATTTTATTGTTTTGTGTGAGATATTAAAAGATGTCCTAGGAAGAAGAAAAGTTAAAAAAAACATGTTAAACATGGTTAGTTAATACTATAACTAATCTTTTTGCAGCTCATGACTTTTAGGATATTACAGATTATAAGAAATCCCATTGTAAAAGGACAAACCTCAAGGGTTTTTTGTTTTGTTTAATTTTTTTAAAGGGGAACTTCCCAGATTTCTATAAATGCAGCCTAAATATGTGTGTGTACATACACACACATTTGTGTACATGAATATATGTTATCACTTAAGAAAGACCATAGAGAAATAATAATAAAGTGAGAAAGGGGTAGACTGGTCTATTTGGTAGATCAGTAGTCCTTAGCACAAGAACAAAGGCATAGGGATACAGAAAAGTAAAAGAAGGACCATGGTGCAGGTTCGAATCTTGTTTCTCTAAGTCAACACAAAATGACCAACAACAAAGTGATTGCACTGGTCAAAATCCTTTACAAGTAAAGCCAACAGGAGGTAAAGATTGCTTTCATGGCACTATTAGGATGCATAGTTCTGTGTAAGAGTCTTCTCCATGAGACCCATGGTAAATCTGCACTCGTGGTGTGGACACATCACATTTAGGTATTAAAACATACCTATCCAACAACAGCATTCAGAAGGTCTTTCTATTTTCACCTATTCCATTGACTGTCTATGTGACAGGATCTAGAATCACTTTGGAAACACATCCCATAAGGGGAGTTTTCAGTTTAGGTTAAGTGATATGGTAAGACTGATCCTAAATGTGGCAGGAGGATAAAAAGCAGAATGCTGCCAAAGCACAGGCTTTCATTTCTCTGCTTCCTGAGTGCAGTCAGGATGTGAGCAGCTTTCACAAGCCTACTGACCATGCCTTATCCAAGATTTTGCACCCAAACTGTGAGCCACAGGAAGTCCTTAAGGTTCTTTTGCCAGGTATTTTTTTTTTCAAAACAAGAAGGAAAGTAACTAATATAGTCCCGTTAGTGAAGAAAGCAACCTTTTTAAGGATTTCTTTTTACTTAAACAGATCATGCTGTGGATTTTTTTGGGGGGAGACCACATTTCAGTATAATGTATTATTCTCTTCAACACATAAATTTAAAAATATTGTCTTGGATCAAGGGCTAGGATGTGGTGGGGTAGTGTGCTATCTTCAGTGGAGGACTGTCATGTCTATATCTCAGAATCTGAGCATTCTTGGGCTTATCCCCACTGTTCATCTCCCTCAGCCTGGCCTGACATGACCCACAGCTGAGTGTCTAATGCTGTGCTTTTGTTTTCCTGTTACAGGGTCCTGCTGTGCAGTGGTCTTGTACCCTGTTACTTGTATTGTTTTAATAAAATGCTGATTGGCCAATAGCCAGTTGGGAAGTATAGACAGGGTGACCAAGCAGAAAGTAAAGCGGGGCGAAGAAAACAGGAGCATTCTAGGAAAAGAGTCAGTTTGCAGTTGTCACCCAGACACAGAGGAAGCAAGATGAGAATGCCTCACTGATAAAAGGTACCAAGCCATGTGACCAACACAGACAAAAATTATGGGTTAATGTAGGATGTAAGAGTTAATAAGAAGCCTGAGCTAATAGGCCAACCAGTTTATGATTATTGTAGACCTCTATGTGTTTCTTTTGTACGGAACGGCTGCAGGACTGGGTGGGACAGAAATCTCAGGCAACAGGGTCCCAAGTCACTTCTACCTGGTACGACCTTGCATTATTCTGGGCTGCACATAGGAAGTCCATTACTAACAAAATCAGGACCAAGATCTTCACAATACTTTTCGCTATCCTACAAAATGGTCTTCCCTAGAAAGTAAAGGTAAGCATCATACAACATACCTAATGTGTCAGGCTGATTTTAAACAGTATCTTTATCAAGGTAGCAGAAAATTCTAACAGAAACATCCTCAAGAAAAATGGTCTTACATCAAGAAATATCTGCTACAGCAAACTTTCAGCAAAATATACACATCATCAACTGGGTTTTTCTATCATCACTATTTGACCTATAATACCCAGCTTTACAGCTAAATGTACAAATAGGATGACAAATTCACCACCCTGCACTAATGCTAGTGTGGATTCAGTCTGTTGATGTAAGTGAGCAAACAAATACACTAAGATTTAGTATTATCAGTAAACCTGTTGGGGCTCCAAACCTCCCTAATTAAGAAGTCTTAAAGGGAGATTAACATCCTCTATTGATGTTTACTTCTGAAATTTAGAACAAAACCGTGTAAGCAGAAGATACCCCAAGGAACATTTCTGGAGAAATCCCAACAATTGCATACAGCCACACAGATGAAATGATTTAATTAGCTGAGATAACAGTGTTCTTCTAAAGTGTCTGAACTACTCATGAAACTCATAGAAAGCTGTGTATTTTCTTGCATATGTGAGAGTTTAAGAGTGCTTAAGAGCCTACTTTCGAAGATTTGCTGAGTCCCTTGACAGCCTTGTGCTATTGCTAGAGTTACAAGGAAAGGAGAATGTCAATAGTGTTCTCTAATTGCCATGTCTTTGTAGAGTTTAGAACTGGGAAGATACCATAGATCCTTCCCTCAGTACTAAAGAGGTAATGGATTTAGGGGTGGGTTTTTGGCTATGGTAGGTGAGAGCACTCACGTTAGACTGAAGCTGCCTGAGAAGACAGAGAGGTACCCTGCTCTTATCATTTCATCTGCCCTTGTGCACGGTCAGTGTTTGTTTTTGTTAAGTGCAGTGGGCTTTGTTGATTGTTCATAGCTAATGAAAGTGACTTCACGAGGTGGTTTTACTTATATTTAACCATATCCCTAGGTACCTTACTAACAAAACTAATTATAAGTAAACAATTTCACATGGACTCCCTTTTCCCTATTCTCATGTCGAGCAAATAGTCAGTTTGGGCTAGCTTTGCTGTTAAAATACTTTTTTTTTCTTTTTTCAAGTAAGACTTTGCTGAAGTATTTCAAAAAGGAATGAGTAAAAGGTAGTGAGATTTGTGGATGTCTCCTGCTGCGCTGCTGCTGAGCTTAGCTCTTAGTTTAATCTTTCCTGTCTATGTACGCACTTACTGTTCTAAGCCTAGGGTCACTGAGTTGTGGGAAGAGGTCAAGTTCTGATTGTGACCAGAGATAGTACTCAGACTATTGATGTGAGTTTTGTCCTTTTTCATATATGTGTATAAAGTGGCTGAAATAAACTGAATTCTATTGTGTAATATGCCTCCAGAAATTAGCCACATAATTGACACATTTTCTCAATCCTCAAACTCAATTTAGGCTTTTAGGTTTGAATACTATAAAATTACTTTTTTACAAGTATATTTTATCTGTAATGCATATAATCTAAAAAGCAGAAATCACATGAGATTATGTATGTTTTAAAATGTCTTTGTAACTAACATAAGTTTAGCAGCTGAAGGAGTTACTAAGAACTGAAATTCAAATAAGAAACCATGTCCTTACATTTGTCAGAGTGTAAACCAAATAGTCTTTGTACTCTATTTTTAGCAACATTTATTAATAGACAGTAAATATGAAAATATTTAAACTCAGCATTTTTAATATAGAGATATTTATACCAAGGTAATGTGACAATACTTGCATAAATATTTTTGTACAAATATGTTCATCACATTTTGTTTATAACTGAAGAAAATAGCAAATAAACTAAATATGTAGCAATAAGGAGATTATCAGTTAATCATAATATATCCACATCATGTGGCATTATGTTATACTTATATATTTACCTAAATTTTTCATGATATTGGAAAATGTCTATAATGAAAAATGAACAATTTTCAGAATAATCTGTATTATGATCATAATTATAGTATAAAGCTATTTATAACCATAGAAAAATATAAGGAAATAAAACAAAACATTGACATTGATTTTGGCAAGAAAAAAATTACATATTTCATTTGTTATTTTATTGGTATATTTAAACATATATTATCTTATTAATATACTAAGACATATTAAAATATATCATTTATCATTTGGAAAGATATCTTAAATCCTTGTTTGTTGGACACCAGTGTACAAAGTCACTACTACCCCTGGCTAAAATTTGTCATGTCCACAGATGCCTGCGAACATAGAAAAGATTCTCCATCTCAGTAGCATTCCTTCCCCCATGACTTCTCTCCTTGACTCATAGATTAACTGAGGAATTACAGGGAAGACTGAATGAGGTGTTAAAGCAGATGGACTAGCAAGGTCCCAGGCAACTTATCTTAATACTCATTTTATTTTCTCTTCTCTATCCACATCTCTGTGTAGTTTGCTAATAGTGCATAAATGTGAAAATGGTGTTTTGACTAGGATTGGTAAAGTTTTCCATTAACTACAAAAATATATAGTATTTCTGATATCTAAGATGCCAATCTGTCTGGTCAGAATGTGAAGCCCCATTCTTTGTTGGAGTCCACAGTTTTGAATTTGTTCCATCTTGACTAAAGGTCGGAGAGTTTAAACCCATTCTTGTTCCTCAAGGACAAATAACAGGATATTTGCTCAAAGGTGTTGCTACTGGATGCTTTACTCCTCAAACACCAACCAACAGGATGTTTGACGTAAGGTGTGGTTACCAGGTGTTTTGGGATGAGGAGGTAATTACACTTGCTTGTTCTTTGCATCATGTTAGTCTGTGTCCTCCCCTTTTGATTGGGGTAGATAAGGGCTGTGAGTGATGAACTCGGGGCTTCTGTTACAGTATTCACTGGAAGCCTCCTGCCTGTCTCCTGCCTCTTGTCTTTCTTTCCTCAACCCACACTCCCCTTTTCAAGAATGTAGGGACCAGTTATGCCTGACCCAACACTCTCGGAGTACAGGAAGCCTCAAGAATGTTTCCCTGAAGTATCTCTAAGTCAGGGAAGATCTGTATTGACCTTTGATAAAGGTTCTAGTCTGTATGAGATAGCAGTTTGCCTAGGACTATAATAGTTTTCTGTGGTAAGTGTGCCATTGAAAATTGTTTGGTGTGAAGCTCATTTGAAAACTTCCTTGTCGTGGCATTGCCAAATTTTGTGAAATAGTTAGAAATACACTTTATGCTTCTTGTAATATTTGTAATTGTGAGAAGGTTAGTAGTTTCATCTACAGAGCAATTTCCAGATAACATGTTCTAGCATTAGCTAACCTAACTAGATGTTCTAAATACTGATCAAGCTAATACTAGTCTAAAGAAAAACAATGTCTATTAGTAATGTATATATTCATTTGGCCTTTGGGTAACATCAGTGAGAAGACAGAAAATTCAAAATCAAAAGACTTGTTTTTAAGCTATGGTCTAGCCCCTCATTAACTACATGATCCAGAATAAGCAGGTCATTGAACCTTCCCAGGTCTCAATTTACCCATAACTGAATGCAGAAGCACATTTGGCAGCAGCTACAGCCATCGGCTGTAGGAAAAATGAAATGTGAAGGGAAAATTTAATGGGACCATTAGGCAGTTGAATTTTGCTGCTATCTTGGTTATATTGTTTACAGTAATTGATTTTTATTTCTGGACAATACATATGTCTTGTTGTTTAGGAAGCATTCACACTTGTGGTGGTTTGGTTGGGGATGGCCCCATAGGCTTATATGCTTGAACACTTGGTCACCACTTAGTGGAACTATTTGGAAAGCATTAGGAATTATGGTCCTTGTTGGAGGAGGTGTGTCACAGAGGTGGGCTTTGAACGTTCAAAAGATTGGCACAATTCCAAATGTCTGTCTGTCTCTCTGTGTCTGTCTCTCTCTTTCTCTCTTTGTCCTGCTTGTGGATCAACATGTAAACTCCCAGCTGATCTGGTATTCATGCCCATGTGCTGCCATCATAGACTCTAGCCCTCTGAAACCATAAGCCCAATTAAATGCTTTTATTTATAAGTTGCTTTGGCCTTCATGTATTAGCAGAGCAATAGAAGAGTAACAAAGATAGCAGTTTAACTGAGTATTCTTGATTTCTGAGCTTTGACTTAAATGGAATTGGTCTCTGATCCATATAGTCATGGCCCATCTGCCTTTTGATTGAATACTTTGGTTTTGCTGTAATCCATGATATATTGTAAAATTTAAAGATCCAAATATTTGCTTTATAGGTATAGATTAGATCATATTTTCAAGTGTCTCATTCATGTTTTGAAAACACAAGTTTAATGGAATGATGATAACAGTGATAGATTCAGGAAAACAAATTTATATTTATTTTAATGCACAAATCTCTGTTGATTGATCATTGAAAACATCAGAGTTTTTGCATATATAGGTAATATAAATGAAATGTAGTGTTTTAACATCCTCGTGTGGCACATGCCACTGAGATATTAAAATTTACATTTTCTTATATTTCAGAGATGACCAAATTAAATTTTTATTTTCTCTACATTAGTCTCCTTCTTTTACATTATATTATTTCTATAAGGAAGCTGTCAGGTTAGCCCACCAACTTTCTTTCCTTGATAATAAATAAGAGTATGTATTTAAATTTATTTCTTATGTCAGTATAGTTTGATTTTAGTCTGTCTTGATGAATCAAGGTTTTCCTTTGTAGCCCAGGCTAGCCTCTAGCATCAACTTTTTTGTTTGTTTCTTTTGTTTTGTTTTTTCGAGACAGGGTTTCTCTGTGGTACAGCTCTGGCTATTCTAGAATTTGCTTTGTAGACCAGGCTGGACTTGAACTCACAGAGTTCCACCTGCCTCTGCCTCCTGAGTTCTGGGACTAAAGTTGTGCACCATCACTGTCCACTTGCCTCAATTTTTTAAGTAGTGAAATTACAGGCATGCACCTTAATGCCGGACTCAAAAGTATTTATTTTACAATTTACCTGTGAATCATAATTCTGTGCTTGGGTAGATTTCTGGGTGATTTCTTTTCTAGACAAAGTTTCTACAAGGAGATTAAGTAAAACTAACATAACTCCATCATAGAGATACAACCGCTTATACTTGAAATGAGCATGAAGGCCGGTGACGTCCAGGTGGGGCTGAACAAACAAACCATAGCATCACACTTTGATCATGCGTTCTTACTGACAGCGCTGATTGCTGCCTCTGGGGCTCACTCATCAGTAGAGTTCATTTACTTCCTTCCTTTATTGAATGTGGCTTTTAAAAGGCTTGCATTTAGAATTTCTGTGCTTTTTTTTAAAAAAAAAGGAGAGATAGCTTTAGAATTACTATGTAAGAACTATAAAGTGGGAATGAATACATTGGCAAGCCATATTACAATTACTTTGTCATGCGTCTGGTTATGTTGGCATATTTGTTTAATTAAATTCCCTTCTAATTATAACTGTATGTACTTGTGTTAATTATTATTTGCTTAACACAGGCAATAGCATAATTCTTCAAAAGAAAGCAACTCGCTTTCTATTTAAATTAAATTCTAATTTAATGTGCTTCCTAAAATAATAGTAGTGACATTTCATTAGACTAGTGGTTGAAAAATATTTATCTACCTCAATGAAATTTGGATTGGTTAAAATTCAACAGAGTTGTTTTAATATCAGGTAGTAATTGGGAATCTTAAAAACTGAACAGTAAAAAGGTTAGTGTTATTGCACCATCAACTGGTGCCACATATGGTTCATCCACTGGAAGATGCATTTTCTACCTTTACTCAGAACCTGTCCTTCCTTACTAAATGTCCTTCTTGCCCACAGCAGAAAAGGGAGGGTGTTAACACCCCTGGATGAGTTCTTAGACTGGCAGGTGTTACTAATACATTCAGATGCTCTATCACATGGTCGTGATCACCCACATCCTTAGTGGGTGTATGTGATATCATGGTTGTATATACTTGATTAATTTTAAAAGTCAATTTCCAATGAAGTTGAGTCTTCTCCATTTTTGTGGTCTCTGTTCTTTCTCAGATTCAAAACTCTTGTACTTCTATATAAACCTCATTTCCCCTTTGTTAGACAGTAAGTAGTTAAGAAGATATAAAATCACCTATGCATACTGGGAAATTGGGACCTCTCATCCACACAACTGCTTTCCATCCTACTTCCAAGACAGAATCTCTGTATGTAGCCCAGGCTGGCTTCCACTTAAGACCTTCCTGACTTGTAACCTAGAGTGTTGGGATATACTGCCACACCTAACTAGTGTTCCTACCTGTGGGACAGGTCTGATTGTCATCTTAGTTTGTTTGATGGTTTGTTTGGGGTGTGTTGTTTTAATTTAATTAAAAATAGCTTTGTCTTTCTAAAAAGAGCTAAATATATATATATATATATATATATGTCATTCTTCCTACTTACGCTCTGTAATTCATACCAGAAATTCCTTTGTTATCTGAAGATCTTACCCTTTGGTCTGAAGAGAATTGAGTTTCAAATATGCCTCTTGAGGTAAATTGCTAATTGTTTAAGCTACTGAATTCTTATTTACAAGGCACATCTGTTATAAGGCCAGAGAAATGGTCAAATGGAATAACACACATAAAGTTTCTAGTTCACAGCAATCATCCATTATGTGTATGGTGTTAGGACATTTGTCATGTTCTAAACTTACTGTGCATACACAGCTGAATTTCTATTGTCATATCCCCTGTCTGTTTCAGGAGACAAATATGTTAGCATATAAGACAGGGTATGCCAAAATCAGTGCCTTTCAAGCTTTTATAGCAGTAGAAGTTATTTTCTATTGAAATGTTACATAAATTCATATAAGATTTATGTGAAACAGAGGGGTATAATTTCTATTCTCGAAACATAAGAGCCACTTGTGCCCTTCCAAATCATATTTGAAAAATCATATAGTCTGAGATCCATAATTTAAAAGCTGCTGAAATAATTTTGAACTCAGTCACAATGAATTCCATTATATGCCAGGTATGGTGTTGATGCTTGAGATGATAATAAATTATGGCATAGTCCTTGACCTCAAAGAGTTTATAGTCAAATAGGCAAGCTCTTCCAACTCTGAGACTTGGGAACTCTAGATTGAAATAAAGGCATCAATAGTTGTAAAACAGTATTTGGCTGGATAGGATATATAACCACATAAGAGTTGTAGAGTTATGCTGATCCATAGACCAATCTAGGAAGAATTTCTTTAATGATGTCTTCAACAGTTTGAGTTGTGGTTGCTAAGAATGGGAAGGAATTCTTGATGGACCTATCAAGAATGAAGGAATAAGACTTGGAGATTGGGTAGGAAACAAAGAAACAGCATTGTTCAATATATTGATCCTGTTAAGTGGAACAATAGGGAGTTGAAAATGAGATAGGATGAAAATGAGTCCATTATCAAACAATATGAGAACTTAGTGGCAAGAAGAGGTCCTGTAACTTTTAATCAAGAAAAATGCAATATGGAGACATTGTACATCTGGAATTTATATCCATGTCAACTGTTACAGGCAAGCTACACATTTTAATAACAAATACCTAGGGTTTATAACTCACTGCTGAGTCTATTCATCTACAACAGCAGTTACATCATGCAACCTGAAACAGTTTAATTCTTGCTTTCACCAGATGTAGATTAAAAAAAAGACCCTTAATTAGCAAAATGAAGTACTACAGTGTTTTCTGGAAGAAATTCCTTTTTATTAACCAAAAATTATACCTGTTTCATAGGAAAGTATTATCTATTAGCTATATAACCACATTTTAATTAAACTCCTAAAATGTGATACTGAATTTGGAACAAATGTCCATTTCAGTGTACAAGGTGGTTTTTGACAACTAGCTGTCTAAGATGCAAGAAAAAAGAACATGACCCCTCTCAGAGACCCATAGTCTAGTGAAAGAGTTGATAGGTAAGGAAATAATTTGATAATATTGTAGCAAGTGTTACAGACAAAATATAAGGAAATTCTAGAATCAGAAAAATGAGTGTCATATTAGAGATCTCGACACTGAGTCTGCATCTTTGAGGATGACCTAGGAATTGGGCAAATCTTGTGTATTTTTTCCTAAAGTGGTCGTCATATATACTAGAGCTATACCATACTCAAGGCCGTGTGAATATGCACAAGCCAATTGTTGGACTTTTGAACATTACCTTCCATTTCTACATTTAGTGACTACCACAAAAGGTGGTGAGAATTCAATATGAAAATACACATAAAAAGACTTGGTGCATTGATTGTTTGAAAATATATTGGCTTCTTTTTTAATGTTGATAACTAGTGAGTTTCATTATCAAGGTGGCTATATTTTAGTGTTTGGTAGCAGCTGAACTTAGCCATATAAAATGGAAGGTTTTATTCCTTACTCATGCACCATTTTTCTCCAAGACATTAAGCAGGATATGCGTTTGATCCATCAAATCTCTTTGTCCTCAGGTTGTGTCTGGTTTATATTCCAATTTCCAGGTTCGTCTGCACACATTTATGCCTTGAGCCATGTAATTCTTAGAGAGACACATGATTTATTTTGATAATCCCTTTACTAGCAACTGCAAAGATCATTTATTTAAGGAACAAAATTCTTACTGGAGAGAAACTTCTGGTTATTTTTCTAATGAGGAAGCAAGTCTTTAAAGGCCACCAATCTTATTTCCTCCACAAGACCAAAGATAATAGAATTCAGGTGGGTTTGAACTTTCTTTTATTCTTTTTATCATGAAGGTTTCCTATCCAAAGTAGGCAGCTTTTGTGGAGAATTTGCTTTCGTGTTTGAAGAACTATTAGCAGTCACTACAGGTAGCCTCACACTTCGATTTTATTTGCTACTTTTTTTTCCAGCACAGATTCATTGTTCTTATGGTTACTACAAGACCCTTTGTTTTGCTAGCCTTGTTGCCTGTATTTTAAATATGCTCACCTTTGCCAAGATGAAACTTTTATAAAATAACCCAATTATACATCAGGAAAGAATAAATCATTGCTTTGACAAACAGTTAAATCGGCAAGTGTTGCATTTTGTGAGTGTGGGATGCCATCTTCATTGCCCCTTTAGATGTTTCAGTCAGGTCACAAATGTTTCTATAATCATTTTATAATCATATTTGTTCGCTATTAATTTTCTCATTTAACTTATGCTAGTGCCCCATGAAAATATCCAATTTGTCTGTGAGGAAAACAAGAGTTGAAAAATCAAACATAGTTCTTCTTTCCCTGCACTCACAGGGCAGGAACTCACATCCAGGTCTGTCTGATTCCAAAGTAAATGCTCTTAATTACCATGGTAAACCACATCTCTTTGATCCTTCTGGGTTCTTGGAAAGTAGACCTTCCAGTGAGTAGTTCTCACTGTAAACCCTAACTGACTGCTTCTGACAATACTTAATGGCTCATTGCTAAATGTTGTGGTAAACATTGAAAATAAGCTATAAGCAATACAGAGTTCATAAATGTTTATTCAGCAAGTGTGGTTTTGTTAATAGTAGCTATACATTATTCCAGGCACTGAGATAGTTTTTAAAAACCTTACATCTAGTTCCTAAAACATAAATAATTTTGGGCTTTTGAGTATAACTGAAGGTAGAACACATATATAGCAAAAGGTAGGCTCTGGGTTTAACCCTAGCACTAGGGAAAAAACAAAACAAAAACACCAAAATCAATTATATGTGATCTTTTGCCCTTAATTTTCACCTCTAAGTGTTGAGAAATGAACATTTTTAGTGTTTGTAAGAGACTGTAGCACTAATGCCTGACCTGAGCCGATAAGAAGCTACACATGGTATTTATTTGTACTTCTTAAACTATTTATATGTGAATTTGATTATAAAGGACTATTCCAAATTCATTGCAAGGTGTTACAGAACATAAAGAAAATGTCTTTCATAACCTTTTGAATATTTGAACTTTGAATTCTGAACTATGAATGGTCTTTAGAGTTTTATAAAAAGTGTTGTGAGCCTGTGGAGTGAGCAGATGAAGTAACCCGGAGAAAGAAATGGTACACTCTCCCTCAGTAAGTTAAAGATTCACAGCAAAGAGGCAGGAATAGTGGTGCTGAGTGTCTAGGTGGAACTAAGGTCAAGAATCAGGACATATGACTCCTAAGAAATTGACTTCCAAAGCCTCAGAGGAAATGTGTCTACTCTGCACCCCATTACACAGGTCTTCACATGCCTCTGGCCAAGTTTTTCTTTACCCCATGTTGAGGAGGACTGGGACAGTTTTAAGCAGAGTAGCCACCTCATTCCTTTCTGCTTTAAAGCTCTCTCTCTCCTTACAGTGTGGGATCATAATCTTATAAGCATGGTTAGAAATGATGACTAGACCGAGGCAGTAGCGGGAAAGGCAGAGAGGAGGAAGGATTTCATGACGGAAAGTCTACAGGGACTAGAGAGATGACTCAGTGCTTTCAGCCGGGTGGTGGTGGTGGTGGTGCACGCCTTTAATCCCAGCACTTGGGAGGCAGAGGTAGGCAGATTTCTGTGAGTTTGAGAACACCCTGGTTTACAGAGTGAGTTCCAGGACTGCCAGGACTACACAGAGAAACCCTGTCTCAGAGGGAAAAAAACAAAGTGAGTACTTGGTTTTCTTCCAGAGGGCCACACTTGAACTCTTAGCACCCATGTTAACACCCTTGCAGGTGCACACACACACACACACACACACACACATCAAAGTAAAAATAAAATCTTTTTTAAAAGAAAGAAAAGTCAGCTTCTAATGTTTAGTGTATTTCTTTTTTATGCTTTTATCCCCTTACTGGATAATCAACATCTTCAGCATATTTAGCATTATGCCTTGATGCATAATTATTACTGATTAAATGTTGTTTAGAAGGGGTATAGATATGAGGGCAAATAAACAAGTTTGTCTATTTTGTTGTTTGTTTAGCAATTCCATTCATACAACCTGTTAGCTTTGTTAACCCTCAGGTTACCTCTCTGTACCACATAAGACACTAGATAAATATTATTGAAGATCTAATATACAGCCCAGATTTTGATTTTTAATATGGAAATCACTTGGACAAACAGATATAAGTATTTACTATATAAATAGATATATAAATAGGTTACTCAGTTGTATTGGCTGTGGAGGCAAATGACCGATTACTACTGAAAGTTTAAAAGCTTGATTTGCTTTCTGATAATCATACAATGGACCTATCTTTAAACATTTTCTAGGATCTCTAATCAAAGCTAAAACTTCAGTAACAATTAGAACTGACGTTTCCACATGTGAAAGTTTTATCTTGAAACCCTTGGTGCTGGGTTTGTTCCATACCCATCTGACTTCTCCTGTGGAGGGAAGATGGGATATGTCTTGTTGAAGAGAGTCTGACATTAAGTGTCTGGCAATTTCAAACTTGCACTGTTCGTTCTAGGGCCTTTTATTTATTTAATGAATGCTTATTGATTAATTAGTCTGTTAGAACAGGCCCATAACCAAAAGTGGACATGTATCTAACTACCAAAATATACCCTGACATTTTCTATTCTGCTCTGTTTAATTCTGTCCTTCCACAATGATTTTAGCCCACAAATCTAAAAACAGTACTCTGGTATTTTTACCCAGTAACACTAATTAGATTGATAATTTGATTTCCAGTCCCAGAATTCACAAGTAGTTATAGATGTATGTTGTACCACCCTACAGTGGCGTGAGCGAGTTACCATGAATGTACTATTTGTTGCATCTCATACATCTTCTGTCAGCCGACAGACACTCTTTGGTCTTGCTTCATTCAGCCCCATTTGCTAATGATGCTTGCTTGGTTATAGAATGCTGTAGATGCATGTGAGAAGTTGATGAGTAATCTTGTGAATGGAAAAAATTAACTGGGGAAAATTACTTACTTCCCATGTTGATTTAGGCCCCATTTCATCTTAACCCCCTAGTTAGAGTACATCAGTAATGATTCTGTCTCTGCAACTCATTCCTAAATAAAATTAATTGGAAACTAGATGACTTCCTAATAACCATGCTTGTTTTTGCATAATAGAAGAAGAAAAGGATTAAATTCTTTGTTCTAATTAATAGGAATGAAAATATAATTGCAATCTTGTGGTATGACAAAATGAGAGAAAATAAGGCTTGTAAGTAATTTTCATGGTTGTTTAGAAATAATTGTTTCATTATTGAGTTAATAGTTTTTACAAACAGCTTCCATTTTCATATTATATTTCTGCAGTCACTCTTTCTTGAGATCGCTAAGGCAGAAGATGACAAGAAGTTGTTTTAAATCCATCACTTGTCTAAAAAAGAATGAGTTCCCAAATAGTTAGGGGAGGGGATACAGCAGTAAAGAATGAGGTATAGCAAGAAAATAAAGGGTCAGATGAAAATCACTTGATTAATAAGACAACAAAATTCATTCACCAGCTTATTTCAAAGGAGACTCTTATTATTCTGGAAAGAAATTAGACATCAGATCCCTCATAGGCCCCAGGCTCTGACATGTGTTTTATAATGACATTTAATTAGATACTGTCTGCAGCAATCATAGGCTGTCATTTCTAATACATTTCTGGGAAGTTGAAGGACAGGAGAAGTCACCCGCTCCCCTTCTTCCCCCTTCCCATAACTAAAATCGGTTGCCAAAATTAACCATGAATATATGAGGCGTGAGTTCAACAATTATACAGCCGTTGTGCACATTTATGTCTTCTATTTAGTATGTGACCTGCATCCTAGGCTATGCCAGGCATGCATTTTGCAGACCAAGATGTAACTGCAGCCTTGGAAATGTTTAAGAAAATATAACACAGCAGTCTCTAACACCTGTTCTTCTGGAAGATGCCACTGTCACTGAAACTTAAACATTAGAGCACAGACCCCTTCAGAATTAAATTTAAACCACAAGGCCATATTAAAATAGAATTTTCAGTGCATTAATTGAGGACAGTTCTTCTTGTGTTTAGAACAACCTTAAATTGGGGTAGTCCCTATGGTAGTTGTTATCCTAGGTTTTTCATGCCCCTGTTCCAAACATCATTGTAAAAAGACAATAAAGTGTGGTTTTAAGGAAACCAAGCAATGAGATAGAAACCTTTGTTTGTGGCAGCTTAAAATCTTAGACTGCCAAAATGTTAAGGATTAATAGTAATTATCTAGTCCAATTCCTTTACTTTACAAAGGCATTTGAGACCCAAAGAGCCAAAGTAATTGGCTAAGATCCTGCAGTGAGCTGAATCTCTATTGTCTGGCATTCTTTCCCCAGAGAAGCACTGCCTCTTGATTTATTATACTAGTAACTGACCCATTCATGGGGAGTTTCTGAGCTTGAATTAGTCCTAAAATGAACCTAGGAATAACACAACACCTCGTAGGGCTACAGTAAGTGTACATGGAGAAGCTACTCACAGTCTCCTCCAGGATTTCAAACAAAGTTGTGCTGTCTTCATTGCCTTTATCCCTCCTCAGCATTTCTAAGCACACACCTACCAGCACACACAGAGGCTCCCATTCCCTTTCTGGCTGGAAATCACACTCTTCACAGGCCACCCACTCACCTTCCATTTCTTAATTTAGAGTCATGCCCCATTCAAGGTATGTGCCGAAGTGCAAACTTTTCTGACATAATATGTCGTAAGTGATGTCTCTGGAGCAGTGACTTCCAAATATAGCAAAGAATTGTCCAGAGAATGTGTTTATATACTCTTGTTCCCTGCCCACTTCTACCTATGACTCTACAACAAAATAATCAAACAAATAAATAAATAAAATTTAAAAGGCCTAATACAGCATGCTTTAGAGCTTGTTAATCTTGTTTGCTGGGTGTCCTTTTAAACCATTTGAAATTTGCTTTATTTTACGGTAGTACTCTGTGGTAATTTGAATGAGAATGGCTCCTATGAGCCATTTGAATGCTTGGTGCTCAGTTTTTGGAACTGTTTGAGAAGGATTCAGAGGTATGGCCTTGTTTGAGAAGATGTATCACTGGGTGTGGGCTTTGAGATCTCAAAAGCCTATGCCATTCCCATTTAGCTCTCTGCCCTGTGCTTGGATAAATGTAAGCTCTCAGCTACTATTCCTGTGCTCTGCCTACCTGCCAGCCTTCCTGCTTACCTACTGCTGAGTTCTTCACCCTGATGGTTATAGACTCACCCTCTGAAACTTATTCCCATTAAATGTTTTCATCTATAAACTACGTTGGTCATGGTGCTTTATCACAGCAGTAGAAGTAACAAGGACATAATCTTCTCATACTTACCTCCCATGTTTATATCAAGGCACTTTATCTTATGTCCTTGCAATCAAAGATAAATACTTTCAAACATGTAGCTAGAATTAAAAATATAGTATGTGGAATCAAGTGATTAATCACAGTGCAAAATAGATTGCTATTATAAAGCATGTTAAGTCATGTACCCAGATACATTATGTAATAACCCAATGAACTAACCAAACAGGGCTGCACTGGGAAGGGTTTTAGATTGTGGCTCATTGAAAATCCAGGCTGGTATATTGAACCAATCGTCAGGCATGGAAGAGTACACATGGCTAATACTATAATGATTCACTTGCTTTCTCATTGAATGCAGCCTCTGTACCAGTTTTGGACTTAAAATATTTGTAGAGGCTTAAAGATATGCCAGTAAAAAGAGAATTATATTTAACAGAAATATTTGAAACTGACATAGAAACCTTCCCACTGAGGACTAGCTCTTGGCATCTCCAATGGTGCTATGCAAGCTACCTAGGAAGAGCAATAAATGTTCCTACTTAGCTATAAAACCTATGAATGACAACAATGACTGGCCCAACAAGATAAACACTGTGGTGCAATAGTGGCATTTTATCTTGAAGGTAACCAATGATTTTCTTTTTAACCAATGATTTTCTAACTGAACTTCAGGCTTGCTCAATAGGAGGAAATCCATGCTTTGTACTGTAAACCTAGTCAACTACCTATGGCTTGAGAGGTCTTTGAGCCTACAGGAAAACCTTCTAAACCAATATAATTTCTAACTGTGTTCTAAATAGTTATCAAACACAGAGATAATTTTAGGTGCCATACCTCTTCAAAGAAGCTTCTGTTTTACTAGTTGGAGGCTACTAGAGATCTACAGTTGGTCAAAATGCAGAGAGAATGAGTGACTGTGGGTTTCCTGGCTTCAGCTGAAACATCAACATTTCAGTTCTTACATGTGATGCTCAGGTACCATCATGGAAGGAGGACAGACAGATAGTAGAAGATACAAGATACACATTGCTAGATAGTCTCTTCTAGACATGACAAGAAAGCTGCACCCATGAAATCACAACATCATTGCTGTAACAAAGCCTGCATTTGGCCAAATCAGTTGACATGCCAACATAGATGAGAGAAATTTCACGAAGTCCCAACCCTTAGATGAAGAACTACGGGCAACCAATGGTTTCTGAGAGAACAATAATTCTTATTCTTCATGGACGAGCTCCTTAACAAGTTATCTAGTCCCAAACATGTGCACATATGAGCCACTCTAGAAACTCAGTGGTTTTTTTGTTCGTTTGTGTGTGTGTATGTGTGTGTGTGTTGCAGTAATGATTAAAAATCAATAAAGTCCTGAGTTTGAGAGGGAATAAGGGTACCACAGAAAGAGTTGGAGTGGGAAAAGGATAGGTAGAAATAATATAAAAACATTGCCCATGCATGAAATTCCCCCCAAATTTAAAATTTTAAATTAAAAAATGCTTTCAAAAGAAGCCACTCAAAGATAAGGTAAGTTAAACTTAGTTCAGACAGAGTCTAAAACACCATAAGCTTTCAACAAGCATTCGCTCTTTTTGAGATTGTTGCTGGTCTTACACTGTCACTGTTTAACTCATTCTTGATAATCAGTGGCATACTAACCATGGATGTTAAGCCAAAAATTTTAGGACATTTAACTTTTTTGTAGTTGTTTTAGAAAAATATAAAATATCTACTTTGTTCAAGCTAAACTTCTTGCTTTGTTTTTGCGTATTACAGTATGTGATCCTTAACTTATAGAAATCAGTGAGTTCATATTTCCATTGGACATAGAAAGTTAGATATTTTACAGCTGAGCTAGAAGAAGCTCATTCTGGGACCAGTTTCAGATATTACTGGAGATGATGTAAAATTCACAATGTCAATTCAGAGTCTATTTTTCTTTTCCCCAAGGACTCTCATCTTCCACTCAGCTTTCCCTTACTAGTTGAATAAATAAAGACAAAACTTTGATTAACCTGAAGAACGTCTGTTGCCTCTATCAGTGACCCAGATACAAGGCAGTTAAATGGAGCAATGCCTTTATCCCTGGGTTCCAGATCTAGGGATTTTAAGTGGACAAGTTCTATGGAGCCATAATTATGGCAGTGTTCAAAAATAATATTTTGTATGATGATTTCTTGGTTTGTCTTGTCAGAAGTAAGGAATCATATCTCTCTGTGATACTTTACTATGTAATGCCACACACAAGGTTTCTTATATCTATACTATCTGGTATGCGGAGTAGAAATCAACATGGATGAAATATACATGTTAGATTTCAAACCTCGTGTCAGGCTACTCAGTACAGCAGTCAGTTTGACAGTCCCGTGGGGGTGATATGCAAACACAATGTTTTTAGTTAGGTCCACAATGTAGTATCATCCTTATATTCTTGTAGCTAATTATCCTTAATAAAGTTAGGCAGGAGGTTAAATTAATTTTATTTGCCAAACATACTGTAGGTACATCAAGCAGAATATATAAATTACACTGCTGTTATCTGAATCTTATTTTTCCTGTAGTTTTTCTGTTGGCTTTGTACCCTAGAGGGGAGTATAGCCTAGTATGTGTGCTGGTTAACTTTTATTTTTGTTGTTGACTTGACATGAGTCATCTGAAAAGAGGAACCTCAGTTGAGAAAATACCTGTACCAGCTTGTCCTGTAGGCACATCTGTAGTATGTTTTCTTAATTAATGTGGGAGGGCCCAGCCATTGTGAATGGTACTACTGGACAAATAGACCAGGCTTATATTTAAAAACAAACAAAAAAAATTGTGGCCCATGGAGACCACAGAGAGCAAGACAGTAGACAGAAATTCAATATCACCTCTGCTCAGTTCCTGCCCCATAAGACAAACGTTTTCCTCCCCAAGTGTAGTTTTTGTGGGCTTATTGCTGCTGCCTGTTGTACGGTCCCCATTTCCTTGGCGGGTAGGGGATGAGAAGATGCCGAGGCAAGGGCATGGACTCTGGGAGAAGTCTTTATTGTAAGCAGGTTGGGGATTTTTATGGGGTTAGGGAATTTAAGTTGCCACAGGAACGTTTCTGGTTGGTCCTTTTGAAACTGGCGGTCACTGCTGGCATGTTGTGATTGACTCGGAGCCTATGTCATTAGTTACCATGCTTTTGGTCCACTGTCAGATGGTCTTGGCCAATTTTGCTTACTCTTTGTGAGTTTGCATGCACTTGCTAGTGCTTGCACTATTGCCCTGCCTCACCCAAGTTGATTTTGGACATGGTATTTATCACAATTAGTAAAGCAGACTAATATGGTAGGTTAGCTATATGCCACTGTAACAAAATACCTAAGGCAGATAAAGAGAATAAGGTTGTTTGGGCTTTCCATTTTAGAGGTTCCATTCCAAGGCCCAGCTGCCCTATTTGCTTTGGGCCTCAAGCATTGTTGGAGTACAAATTGAATCAAGCTGCTTACATTATAAGCCAGGGGATGAAGATATAAAAGAAAAGACTGGATTCCAGAATCCCCTTTGAGCTCATAATCCCAGGGACCACTTCCAGGTTGGCCCTGTAGAGCCCCATATAGCACCACTCTGGACACACAGACAGGAAATTCTCACCCAAACCATAACATGTGGATAAAGCATCAATATGACTACACACACACACACAAAGACACACAGACACAGACACACACACACGAACTTTCTTTCCTTGTCTTCTGCAAGGTGTCCTTGATCCCATAGACTTTTTCTTTCTGTTGTCCTTTGTGGGTCCTCCTTGTAGCATACATGGTAAGATGGATTTGATACCATAATGCCTCTAAGCATTGTTCTATTGACAATTTTGAATGTTCTGGTGTCTACAAAACAATTGACGTTTTATATTCTGAGTGTTAGGCTTGGTGCTGAGGGAAAATAAGTCATCCTCAGTTCTGAGTTATGTCTATCTTATTTTGGCTCCTAGTCTCAGTGGACCTATTATCTTTGGACTTCCTTTAATATTCTATGGAGAAATAGATCATGACAAAGGGAAAAAAAATAAAGGGTGCATGTCTGTCCCTAGTGGACTTAAAAGACAAAGAAAGAAAGGAATTCAAATTACAGTATTTGAGAATGGGTTAGCCCATTCTCAAATTGAGTTTTTTGATTTCTTTTTTTCTGCCATGTCTTTACTGGTAGACAGAGTCTGTTTTCTACATCTGCCCTTTAGCAAGAAGAATACAAGTGGTAATGTGTCTATGTTGCTGCTCAATTAAACAGCAGGGCAGTATGTGCTTCAAGGACTGCCCCTCCTCCTTTGCGCACACTGCTGACTTCAATGACATGATTTGTACATTAGTTTGAGTTCTGTATTCATTCACTGTTCAGTCTTATTTCAGGAACTAATTGAACATCTTGTCTCTTGTTTCAGACATTTGGCACATGTTGCCCCAAGCCCAGTTGCTTTCTCTGGCAAAAGGGACCATCAGAGAAGGCTAATTGACCCCTATGTGAATGAAGGACTTCAAAATGTGAATGATGAATCAGGGTCATTATGAATGTAATGTGGACATGATTCATTTATTCCTCTCACTAGTTTTTTAATGTTTGAAAAATTCAACTTATGTTTAATTTGTGTCCTCTTAAATCATCAACATATTATTTTTTAAGAGTTATCAAATGTTCAAGAGCTAACATTTGGCTTGGAGCAGCACTATTCATATGCTAAATAATTTGGATCAAGTTCAAAAACGATTGATTTGGGTGTTCAACGGTGTCCTTTAAAAACTTCAGTTTTCTATGTTTCTTGATTGCAGGCTAGATGCCATGATCTTGTCCCCAGCTTCACTCAGATGGTGCTGGTTGCTTTGTGTCTAAAAATGCTTACCTATTATTCACTTTGCTATCAAGAACTTGACACAAAACTCTCCTGTAACAAAAAGGTTCCTGTAGTTTTTTGAAAAGTAACTACAGTAGAAATAAAAAAAACACGAAAAGAAGGGCTTAATTTTTTTCTAAATACAAGACTACCTCAAAAATTATGTAATTTAATTTATATTTTCAGATGTTATTTTGTAAGTATCTTTTGTTGTAGTTGAATATTTCATAAGATGGGATTAAAGGTTCTACATAGTAAATTTAATCAGGATTTTCAATAATTCTTGTCCCCTATCGAGGAAGATTCTTACAGCTTGGCATTTACCAGAAAACCTGTTGAAATTAAAACCCGCATAGACGTCATTCTTTATCCTAGTCTTCGGCTTGTACTGTATGTCAGTAACAGGATCATTTGAATTTTATTTTGCTAGATACATTTGCAGAAAATATTTTCAAGAAACTTGATTGCTGGTTCCTTTATTTGGCTCTAGTGGAGAGCAATTATGTATAGTAAAATACTTCCCATTGAGGGTC
The DNA here is from genome assembly GCA_001685095.1 of Ellobius talpinus. NCBI lineage: Eukaryota > Metazoa > Chordata > Mammalia > Rodentia > Cricetidae > Ellobius > Ellobius talpinus. Next base: position 13,868 of record LOJH01000312.1, on the reverse strand, counting down.
TCCTGAGAAGTTGTTTTTTAAGTGCTGAAAGGTGAGTTCACACTTGGTCGTTTTCTTCTAAACAAAGAGGTTAGGCAGTATTAAGATTTCTCTCTGAGGCCAACCATGTTGGCACATGCCTTTAATCCCAGCACTAGGGAGGCAGAGGCAAGCAGATTTGTGAGTTTGAGGCAAGTCTGATCCTAAATAGTGTGTTCCAGGTCAGCAAGGGCTACATTCTGTCTGAAAGAAAGAAAAAGAAAGAAAAGAAGAAACCAAAACCAAAAGGTGTCACTGGTGGAATCAGGAATACCTTATCTGGAATTGTAGCCAGAAGCCATTGGCCTTTATAGACAAAGTATGATACTAAGAACTGGGAATGCAGACTTGTAGATTTGGATCATGGCCAGTCACCTATTAGCTGTGTGAGCTCCAGAAGGTTCTGTGACTTCATCTTTCCTATCCAGTATATGGCTTGATAACAGGAGGGCCAACTTTTGTAAAGGTTAAGCTTATTGATGCATATGGTATTGTTATGGTCTCTGGCATGTGTATAATAAAATGTATTATAAATAGTATATCTGATATACATATGACTATTTCCATGGGCCAGTAAATTGTTTGTCTTGGTATTATACCCAGCCCAAGTAGTATTCTGATCCTTCTGAATTACACCATCCCTATAGTTCAGTGCTATTTGCAGCCTGGGTCTCTAATAGTTTTTACCCTTTATCATATATTTAATAATTAAAAGTCACTATGAAAGGTTTACAAACGGTACTTGATTGATGAGCATAGCACACATGTTCCCCCAAATATTTACATTTTAGCCTGGACTGCAGTGTAATTAAGACAAAAAATATTTTAAAATGCTAGTTTTGACCCAAGTTTTCTTCTCTGTCACTTATCTCTTGGTTATGGTCTTAGAGGCAAATTAATGAAGAAACTTGAAAGGAAACCAAGTCCCTCATGAACTCATTATGTTAAATGGGACTTGGCCAGAGATATAGTGTCACTGTGGACGTCACCTCTTTCCAGAGTGCAACTGAAGTTAGTGTACTGTAGTCACATACTGTCTCCCCTGTTGTTCATTCAGGTTATCAGAGCATAACCAAGAGTTCAGGCTGTTTTCCCCTTTGTGGTTTCGCACAGAAGAAACAATACCCAAGCAATAACTGCTTTATCTAATCCATGATTAATCTGTAACATGGCTTCTGCTAGGTTGGAATCCTCCTCTCCTTTAATTTAGTTCTACTAAAATGCTACAGGGTTTCTTTCCCTTCTGATTTAGCCTCATATGGGTGCATCAGAGATTCTTAAGTAAGTTGTTACAGTGTTAATTAAGATTCTATGGTCAGGCTCTGTCCTTTAATAGGTATGATAGGATTTGGCCTCCTCTGTGTCTTCAAGTAAGTACCCTTCAAACATCCTATGATCTCTCTACTGCTGAGAAGATTTGATACACTGGAGGGATAATGAAGCATCACAGTCTATGGATTTGTTTCTTAGTATAATTCATCCCTGAGTACTTGGATGCAAAATGAGCATTAGAGGGTACATTTTTACTGTGGAGTTTCATTGAAAAGGTAATTTTGTTTAGGTAGGCCATGGGTTTCTTTCAGACACTAAAAGTTAGGCCTACTTGGCCTCTGCATTATGGAAGTGAGAAGTTTAAATGAGATTTCTTTTCTTTTTAATGACTTTCTCAATTCTGTTAACTCTTACTTGTGCTGCAGTCGTAGGTTAAAAATGTGGATTTATGGTACTATAAAATGCAAAGTGCAAGAAATCAGGAGACAGAAGAAACAGTTCAATACCTGGGAAGCACAGCCCCTAGAAACTTCCCAGATCTGCTTAGCCTTTGGATCTTTTGGAAAGTCTTAAGTGCTGACTTGTAGATGCTCAGGTCAGAGAACTGGTCCCTGTGCTTTGCTGGAGAGAAGCTGGTGTGTTTGGGGGAAATTGGAGAAGCAGATACTTAAATGATAGAGTAGTCACCAAGGGTGCTTAACAGTGCTTTATTTTCATCTCTAAAGGTCAAAGGAGATCCTAATAGTCAATATGCTTTCTTAAATCGCACTTTTTTGTATTTGGAATATGTGTTTCTTCCTTCATTTGCTTTTTAAAAAAATCCTCTTTGATCATATAATTTGACAGTATTACCACATCAATAAGATTTTGTTTTGTTTTCTTAAATCTAGAAAGGGAAACAACAACAATATGAGAAGCCCCAGCTATGCTTTAGAGTAAGAGCTTGTTATAAAACAGCCTGCACGTATTTTAGTTGACTTTATATTAATAGAGACAGCCTCTTTACTGAAGCTTGAAAACACTCAAAGATTTGCCAGAGTCTATCAAAATAATTTTTGTACAAATAAATCTTGGCTGTTGTCTCCTTTGTTTGGGGGCATTCTGCTGTCATAAGGAACCCCAGACTGGAAGGGAGTGACTCAATTTCTGCGTACTTGCCATATGCAGCCCTTGCGAGGAGCGTCTGAGGAAACCATGGCCTGTCAGAAGACCTCTAATGAATGCAACCAGAGCCCGGCACTCCTGTACCCCACAGGACAGCGTCCACAATGACAAATGCTCACATTAGCATGGTGATACATTTTTAAATTGAAAATTAATTTTTGTTAGCTGAAATGGAGAGTAAATATTGAATATACTAAAGAATGCTTCATGTTGACTGTTCACAATGCTGGGCAGATGACCTTTTATTAATGTGGAAGTGTAAGGCCACAGCCACTCTGACAACAGTAGATTATAATTCCTATGTTCCTATCATGCTTTGATTCTAAAAAATTAATGTCAATTTTTTAATCGGATGTCCTTTTCTATAGTAGAAATATACATCGTCAAGAAGCACAAGCGACTGAGGATATTTATGGTTTAGTGAGTAAAGTGCTTTGCCACAGAAACATGAGGACCCGAGTTCAGATCTGCAGAACCCACACGAAGGGTAGACATGATCATGCATGTCTGTAATCCCAGCAGTCCTATAGGTGATTGAACATGGAGGAAAGAGAGTTCCCAGAAGCTTGTTGGCCAGTGTGCTGGCTTATTTCATGTCAACGTGACACAGGCTAGAGTCTTCTGAGAGGTGGGAACCCCAGTTGAGAAAATGCTGGCATGAGACTGGGCTGTATGAAAGTCCATAGGGCAATTTCTTAATTAGTGATCAGTGGGAGAGGGCTTATCCCATCGTGGATGGGGTTGTCCCTGGGATGGTGGTCTTGGGTTCTATAAGAAAACAGGCTGAGCAACTGTGAGGAGCAAGCTAGGAAGCAGCTCTCCTCCATGGCCTCTTCATTGGCTCCTGCCTCCAGGTTCCTGCCCTGTTTGAGTTCCTGCCCTGAGTTCCTTCATTGATGGACTATGATATAGAAATGTAAGCCAAATAAGCCCTTTCATCCCCAAATTACTTTTGTTCAAGGTGTTTCATCATAGCATTTGTAACTATGACAGAAATTGGTACCAGAATAGAAGGGTATTGTTGTGGCAGGCCTGACCATGTTGGTTTGGGGAGGATTGTAGAGACACTTTGGAACTTTGTATTAGAAGAGCCATTGAGTGTTGAAACCTCAGTGGTTGTTCTTTCTGAGCTGTGAAAATAAGAATGTTGATGGCAGTGCTGATGAAGGAGGCCTGGCTTATGGAGTTTCAGAGAGAAGCCAAGACTCTGCTGATATTTATATGAAGAATCTGTGGTTTGTGGTCAGCTGAAGCTGAAAACACAGCTGTGATTTATGAGACCAGAATTGCTAGGACAATTGATGCTGGCCAACTAGAGTTAAAGAATCGTGTGATTAAGAAGAGGCCACTGTCATTGAGGTGAGGTCTTCGGGGAAATGTTTCATCAGAATCAGCATAGGCAAGCTGTGTTCACAGATGACCACAGTTGTCCCTTGTGCTGTCAGTCAAACTTGGTCAAGTGTCAGAGTCTCCCAGGTGGCACTGGTTTTGAAGGCATGAAGGAGTCATAAAAAGCAACTGAGGCTTGGCACTATGAGATGTCAGGAGAGGCCATTGGTGAAGGTGCAGATGGAGTTTTAGTGGAAGCCCCAGGATTAAAGGATCATGGAGAAAAGTTGAGGGTTTGCACCATGAAGAAAGTCCAGGAGCAGCTATTGTTGAAAGTGCAGCCCAGTTGCAGTAAAAGACTGCAGCATTTGTGAGATACCAGTAGCATGGAAGGACCACCAAGAACAGCAGCAGCTGTGGAGTGGAGTCGGGCAGAGGCTAGAAGACAGGCGGTGTGAGCTGCAGAGGGCAGAGCTGGAAACCCCAGCTCCTTGGTTGAGTCCAGAAGATTGTTAAATCCCAGGATTTTGGATATTGAATTATTTACACTGTTAGAGTTTGGTTTTGCTTTGTTCCGATTGTGAATGTGCCCTGGTTCTTCCCTCTTAAAAGTTTATGGGGCCCACAGTTGAGATACTGAATTTTTAAAAGAGATTTTGGATTTTAAAAGAGACTTTGGCAGTCTGGTGTACAGAGTGAATTCCAGGACAGCCAAGGCTGTTTGCACAGAGAAACCCTGTCTTGAAAACCAGAGAGAGAGAGAGAGAGAGA